>JAOEHI010023781.1:0-26688 GCA_025447815.1 Percopsis transmontana
CCCCCCCCCCCCCCCCCCCCCCCCCCCCCCCCCCCCCCCCCCCCCCCCCCCCCCCCCCCCCCCCCCCCCCCCCATAGCAGGAAGAAATCAAGTTATCACATCGCAGCTCAGTAAGCGTTAGCAGTCTAATGGTGTAGCCTGAATAGCTTATCTTAAATATGCTAATGGAGCCATAAGTAGACATTTGTGACACAATTTACCAGCAGTTGGTTACAACCCCAACATAACGTTCAGCATACACGTCTCCTTAAACACTATATCCTCATGAGTACTATAGATAGATAGATAGATAGATAGATAGATAGATAGATAGATAGATCATTTGTCATTTCCTGGGCGTGGTGTAATATCAGATTGAGATGCATTACATAAAACAAAAGAGGGAGGCTGTCAGTTGGTGGTGGGGGGTGGAAGGTGGAGTCTGAGCTGATCACAGTCTCTGATATTCCTCTCCTGGATCTATTCATTTCATCTCAAGTGCTTTATGTCCCCTGATGACGGGTCACTTGGTGTAATGGATGGGTTGAGCACATCTCCCCGCTTGTCACGCTGACAGATGACCACTATCCCCGCAGTGCACCCCCCCCCCACCCCACCCCACCCCACCACAGATCCTCCCCTCCACCCCACCTTCTGCCCAGAAGCAGATTGAATTTGCTGCGCTATTAAAAAACATCACAGTAATATAATTTTATTAGTGAAGGCAGTCAGCTGCACGCTCGCATGAGCGTCCACATATGGTCGGATGGGACCTCCAGCCGGATGCGTTTCGGGAGCAAAAGCTGGGGGGTTTTTTCTTTGTGTTGTGCAACAGCTGCTCGGCATTGTGCTTAATTAACACAGACGTACTGGACCTTAAAACATCTGGCTAACACGGCCTATAAACAATATATGACTTTTGAGGAAGTAAGCTCTTACATATAGTTATTTTTATCGTTCCTAAAATTATAAAAGAGACACAACATAGTATGTATTGAGGGTTGTCAGTTATGATTTTTATATGTTTGGCCCACAAAGGCTACCATTGGAGCCTACCTAGCAGAGCTAGCGTGTCATGTCGTGTCGTGTAGTCAGACAACGTGGAGGGAGGCTTCGAGCAGCGGACGACGTCAATCCGGAATAATGGACAGATAGTTAGGTGCCCAGCGTTAGTATTAAACCCCCGAAACAACAGCCTGCCCTTTTTAGGACTGGACTGATTCCGGAAGACAACGAGGAGTGTCAGGAGGAGCACAGCGGATCATCCATCACTGTCCACACTGCATGCGGTCAAACTGTCCAGGGAGGAGCCAGGCGGATCTCAGCATGATCACGCATCCACCGGTGGCTGAGGGACCAGGAGTAAAGGTCCCCATTTACACTCCAGTGGCTGCTATAGCCATCAATCTAGCCTAGCAAGGCCATAGGGAGCCCACAATCAGGCGGCGCTCTGGTGACATATTGCTTTGCTCGGACCTAACCCGTAGACCCGTTACCCCAGCCCCTCTCTATAAATACCAAGGCCCTTCGAGGGTGACAGACAACTGTATTGCCACAGTGGCCTTAAGAGGCTTGTCAGAAGTGTCATAAGATAGGAGTGTCATCAGATATTTTGACCTCCTAGCCACATATTGACCACTTGCCCTGACACATCCACACAAGACAACAGGAAATCACCAAAACGCTACAGGCTGCAGATTTTGCTTGTCAAAGAGACAGAGGACGCTCTTAAAGCAAAATTATTATAGATGGCTGCAGGGGTGTCAATGTAAGAGATTGTTTTTTTGTTGTCTAATGGCAGCGGTATCAGAGCATAGCAGAATCTGTGAGAAGTTAAATGATGTTGAGTTTGAGGAGAAAGATGTAATATATTCTAATATTTTGCCAGTGTTGCACAAAACTGCAAACTAGTTTGTTCAGACACACCTTTGCCTGTTTAATGTTTATTTATACACCAAGATGAATTAGAATATCCGTGCTAATGCCTACCTGGTGACACAGTCTTGATGCGGATGGGATGGGGACAGGAGTTGAGGACACCTCGGACGTCTCCAAGCGTCATCCCCAACACGGGCGTACCACCAATCTCCAGGATGACATTCCCCACTGTGAGCCCGCCTCCGGGAGCCGAGGTGACGAATGGACACTCTCCATAGTCCGCTCCTCCCCCGATGGCCACGCCCAGGTCCCCCGAAGATCCCACCAGGGGGACGAAGCTCTCCTGCACCTTGGAACGCCAGTGCAGCTTCTTCACAGCTGTCTTAGACATGGCAAACGAGCTGTAGAGAAGAAGAAAGAGGGTTGGTGACAGAGAAGGAAGGAGCGAAAGGACGAGCGAATGTTTACAAAAGGCTTCACATACAATAAGATAAAAAGAACAAATGGGCAGAGAGAATTGAGGCCGAAGGCGTTACTGACGTGTTTTACACAACAGTTTTTGATGTGTGGTCTGTAAAGGGGATTGTAGTTTCTCAGATCTGACAATGTGAAATAAATTCATGAATAATTCCAGTATCAAGCACAAGCACCAATTTTTCTCAAGACACGAGTGTGAAATTCAGGTGTAAAAGGAAGTTGATGTTTTGTTTTATGCATACACATTGTATCGTACAGTAGGGGGTGACTTGCTGGTCTACCTTTCCCGACGTTCCCTCTGGGTTTTTTCCTACTAGAAAACGACTTGTGTATTCATATAAACAAATATATAGGGGTATACATATGGTGCACATTCAACCACCTTCTCAATTTCCTGGGAAAATCTTGCTTGGATTAAATAAAATAAAAGCCCTGAACCATCGACTGCACAACATAATATCATTTTTGACAGGTTAACTAAGAATGTGTGGCTGCAATGAAACAACGGAGTGCTCGGAATTATTTACACATCGGTTGTCTCAATATTTCACCCACAGAAACGTGGACGTAGACCTTTCCGGCGTGGCACTGAATAATTAGACCCTTCGCCTGCATATTACTTAGGACTGGGCTTCTGACTGTGTCAGCATCTCCTCAATCACACCTTGAGCTTTTTGCAATTATAGTGATTAAACACAATGCCCTGTATGGATGTGTCTTTTCATTTCACCCACTGTAATCTTTGTGGATTATTACAGTTTACTTGTACGGCCACCCTGATACCCAAGTCCATGTTTAAAACCAACCACAGAGGATTGATAATGATATGAGTTTATTGACTGGTATACTTTCCTTTTGTCATTAAAAGTGTCTTAACATAAAAATATGGCCAATGTAGAAAGCATTTGGACGGCAACTTGTACATCTACACTGCCAGTGTGTTGAAGAGATTAGCAATTAACTAATACATTACCAAAACACAATCCTCTTAACCGTACAACTGTGTTGCAGTCTCCGGGGGTTGGGGTAATAGCGAATAGCTGTTCCAACTGAGTGGAGCACCAGCACTTGCACTGGCAGGGGTTCCCGTGGCCCAGCATGCCTAGCGTGGCTAATGAGCAAGGTACAAACAGTGATTGACAAGGATGTGCCTAATCCCATTTCACCTGACATCTGAAGATCTGCCTCTTCTACACTCTCCATGGCAGGACCTACGGAGGTGATCTATAATAGTGCTACACACAGACGGAGGGGTGTCCATAACAGAGACAGCGACTTCTTTCCACAGAGAATGAGACGGACAGTAAGACATTGCAGTACATGCACTGAATGTTTTAACAGAGAGAGAACGAAAGCAGCGTAGAAAGGGAAAACAGGAAGGGTTTAAGTCACATGGAGGTGGAGAGGCCACACAGCCCGAGGTTGGCAATGGAGTCACTAGTTTGACCTTGCAGGACATTGACGCAAGCCACATGAGTCAGAGCTTGGGCTCGTAAACGCAGAAAACTGAGAAAAAACAGATATAAAATGACATTTAATTCACTTTAATTCACATTTTGTTCCAAATGTGACTAAATTAGAGCCAACAAGTCGGTTTGTTTACACCAGCATGGTCCATCCTGAAATTATGCTTATCACATCATCTGTACCTGACAGTGCCCCCGGCCCTGTTTTCTCTCTACCCCACTGTGAAACCTTCTGTAACAACACAACCAACCTGTTTCCTAAAGCCAGACGTACACCCACACACGCAATGCCAGCAATAAATATGTAAGTGGAGAATGTTTAAGCGTCTTAAGCGTCAACTTATGACGTCTTATCAACAACAACTGACTAAGTCCCAACGACATTTCCCATAAGATGCTACAGCCTTCAGAGGGCTTTATCTAAAGATTTCCATCTTGCAGAGCCCCCTAACGATCTAAATCCTAACAATGCTAAAAATAAAAACGACATAGGCCCTTCTTCTACCCTTTTTTTTAAATTTATTTCACCCTACAGCATTGCGTATTGCACGGTTATTTTCTGTTGTCAACAACAACCATTTTGTCTTGGTGTAGTCTACCTACAGCTCATGGTAGAAGCGTGTGCTGTCCAGATGGGCTACAGTCTTGACCTCCCGTGATCTGATGGGGGTTTAATGAGTCGTGGCCTGTCATCTCTGCTGAGAGCGCTCCTGTCTGCGGACGTTACGGCCGGACCACAGCCTTGTTCTCACGTCTCCGCTGTTGATTCAACAAACCTCACCCCCTGCGCACTCATCAGAGTGTATTCACAACATGGGAAGATTTCCCATCAGGGCTGGGGCGCAGGACAGTCCATATAATAGTAGGCTACAACAGAGGACATCTTAAAAATCACTTGAAATGTAAATATATATAAATAAATAAAAATGCTGCTAAAAGAACCCATGCAAATTACAGTACAATGTGTAAACATAATTGTTTTTTTTAAATGGAGCATTCCATTTGGATTTCTCAGAATTATGTTTCAGCTGAAAAAAGGTATTTGGACTATGTGATTATTATTATTATTACCAGCAGGGACTTACACAACTTGATATGGAGGTCGATCATCGTTACACGTGATGGCATTTCTCAGACTGAAATAAACATTGCATTTATTCATTTTTTATCGTAATGCATTGATTCTTGAGTTAGAAGTAATGCAAAAGTATTTGTTTTGAAAACACTGCTAGCCCTTCCCCCAACCTTAAGCCTAGTGCTCCAGGTCACTAGTGTGTCATTACCTATGCCAGTAAATTCTGCAAAGCCTTCCATAAACAACCACACTACGCTACAGAGGACAAAAGTCACACTGCATTTTGGTATGACTTTAACACCACCTCTGCAAGCTAGTTTTCACACTGTTAGTCCTTCACTGGCCATAATTCAAATATAACACATGGGCCACAAGAAGAACATGTAAAAAAAAAAAAGGTTTCAAATAAACAATCTCTATAATCCTAGGGATTTGTTTAGGGACTGAGGCATTGGATCCATTGGATATTGTTTTATTGAATCCCCTGGTACAAGAACATGGAATTCTTTCTGACATTTTGGCTTCAAATGGATTGAGAAGGTCAATTATTCCTGATTGACAATGAAGCATACTTAAGGTCCAATATGTGCCCCTACAATGTTAATCCACCAAATCTCCACAAAAAAAGTCAAAAAGAGGTCACCAACTAGGCTAGCTTTCCTTAATCTCAGAAGCTACAGGTCTGTCACACTTGTAATACAAATGTAGGAAAAAAATTTAAATTCAACACGACATGATATTTAGTTCCATAACAATACACGTGACCACCAGTATATTATAATTTCATCTGGCTTGAGTAAACGTCCTATTTTAACCCATCTAGATGTTTGTCTGGGCCGCATCACTACCTTGACTTTGCTCAAAACAATTTAAGCATATATAATGCATGTTTTAATTTTAGCAGGGATATGAAATATTTGACAATAGATTTAGGGCCATCAGTTGGCTAGACTTGATCCAATATTACTATTTTTTTTTTCCAGGAGATTTTCCTCGAAAAAGCATCAGGAATAGACAACGACCCTTCCTGGAGCTTTTATTTCAAATATAAACAGCAATATTTCTGACTCAAAATAAACTGCACAGGGCAGGAGAACAATACACCAATTCGAAAAATATCTGGCCCTATATAAAGAAGACACTATTGAAAATGCTGACCTTTAGGTCAGGAAATAGCTGACCAACACATATCCTGTTACACAAACTTCCTCCCTACCAGCGATCTGTCCATGCTCCCTGCCTTGCAATTCTGGTGTTCCAATGTAACTTCACACCAGAGCCTCCTGTCAAGGACAGGAGGCACAGCCTTTTCTCCATGGAGGTTCATCTTCATTGCTGCTCCATATTCCTTCATTCTGACAGCATAAAGCGTGTGCTGCCGGCCATTAAGAGGCAGCATGCAAAATAAACAGCTGAGCCTATATCTGAACAATGGCTCTTAAGAGTGTTGGGAGCATTCTGGAATGCTGAAACACTGGAACTGTGAATATTATTAGTAATTCAGAATTTAGAAAACAAGCTATAATAATTTGTTTTATAAAACTTATATGTTCTTAACTTTTTGATTCTATCTTAAAAGGGGTATTGAACTTGCCAAAGTCCTCAAAATAATGTTCACCATGAGTAAATCCCTTGTTCGCAGACAGGAATGCATCACCATTTCTTTCGTCGTTTCATTAAAACATACTTCTAAGTTGACAATCTGCATCTCCACTGGTAGGGTGTATTTTCAACCAGTTTCTTGTTATATAGTTTAAAGTATTTTTCAATTTTTAATTTAAACTATTAATGTATGTTCAATTAAACACTACGACAATTTTAATCTGCAAACTGGAATAACTTGAGAACGCATCCTACCAGTAGAGATGGTGAATAGCTTTATAGACACATTAGAAGTATGTTTTTGAGAAACAATGGAAGTCAATGCCAGATGAAAACGAGATATAGTTTTCCGTTCCCAAGCAATGGTTTAGTCAGGTGTTTAACAAAAGTGAATTGCCCCTTTAAGGTAAATGTCACTGTTCACTCGGACAATAACATTAACGCTAATTAGTTTGTACACTACTTATTCCATAAACAATCATGTGATTTGCCTGCATGGATGACAAATAAGCCTAATAACGACGTCGCACCTTAGGCAGTGGCTAGTTAAGAGAAATGTCTTGATTACATTGCAAATCAGTTCCTTCAGGTTGGAGCTCCAGGGTGCTAATTTATTTATAACAAAAGTTATGCACTCAGAACACAGCGTTAGATGAGCCTTGCTATGGAACTCAATAATTCAAAGTCATCTTGAAACAACAGATAAAGCATACCGGAGAATAAGCTTGGCATTGGGGTGGAAAGCATCTTCAGAGACCCTCAGGAGAAATGGCGCTAGCAAAATAGCTCAATTAAGACAGTGGTTAATTGAATTCCACAGCAAAGCAGCTCCCGCAAGACAAACAACCGGGCTTGGCAATTTAATCTGGAAGCGTGAAAACAAGAAAAATTACATAAGACTCACATCTGTCTGCGTCACCTATTGGGCCTGTAGTAACTCTAAAATATATACTGTATATATAAAGTGAAACATAAGCAGGTTTTTCCATAGTGAAAGCAATAACTGCCATGTCTAGTTATACTCTCGGTGTTCCTAATGTCAATCTAAATGCCTTCTCTCATCCCCATCAAAGACATCTCAGCTGTGGATCTTTCTCTCTGACATGATCGGCCTTGACCACCACTTCAGTAAAGATAGCAAACTTATTCTAAACACAATATATAACTTTTGGATCACAATGCCTGTACCTATTACAGAAAAGACAATTAAGCCTCTTTCACACATAGTTCCTGGTAAATTACTGGGGTAACCTTCCAGGCACCACTAGTTATTTTCACTATTCACACATGCAACTAGATTCAGGAACATTTCCGGCTTGCGCCTTTTCACACATGTTCAAATTCTGTGACTGCAGAAGTCGCTGTTACACATTTTAACGCCAATTGACATTGCTTCTTATGGGGAAAGAAGCAATAAGGGGGATCTTTCTTCTCATTATGAGCCCCTTTGTGACTGCTCAAACTGTGGTTATGGTTTTGTTATAATGCCCACGAGGTAAAAAAATCCTTAAAATTATTTTTTCAAATTAAGTTTTAGAAACAACCGTTTTTTGATTATGAAATAAAACAATGAACTAACAATCAGTACAACAATTCACCTCGTGTGGGCATTATGAAAGCACAGTTTGAGCAATCTCAGAGGGGCTCGTAACGAGAAGAAAGATTTCCCCGTTATTGCTTCTTTTCCCATAAGAAGCAATAACATCCTCTACAGTCACAGAATTCGATGGTCACAGAATTTGGTATTACACCGGCATTTTAACGGAAATGTTCTTGAGGTGGGAAATTGGCGGTACAGATTTCCCAGAATATCGATCCCTGTTCCCATTCACATATGATCCCACATGACCCCATGAAGGAAATGTTCCTGAACAGTTGAGGGATAGACTGCATGTGTTAAAGGGGCTTTATGTGACAACACTATCAATCAATCAATGCATTTCTATGCTATATTGTATAGAATAGCATGCAGTTTGTTTTTCTACCACACAGAAAAACGATCTGCTGTATTTGTAGCTCTGATTCCTTTTGGTGAAGAACCCATTTTCTGTTAATTCGGTGAAGCCATGCTCTCCCCCCTCGTTTTCCTCCAAACTGTGAGTTATTATAATGAGAGGGCCCTGTCATATTAGCATATCCAATACATTCTTTGAATTGATGTCAGTGTACGTATCTCATATTTTGTTCATGAACACTAAATGTTCATGCAGTGAGCCTGTGAATTTGAAATGTCAGTATGGGTTCAGATTGATGCTGTATGTGTTTTGTCAGCTAGTATGTGACCAGTTTCACAAATATCATTGTCTCTTCAATAAGGTGCCTGCCGAGAATCAAGAACAGATGTAACAGAACAGACTCAAAACATAATGAAGGATATATAACAAAGTTGTTAGTGACATAAACACATTTATATTAGTATTAACAATTTGTTATTTTATCTATATAAAAGCCAAACTCCACAAATGGTCTACACTGTCCCCAATCGCAGGAAGCTGACAGTGCAAAGGGCATGGCATGGCTGGATGAATATGAAACCTTCGATTGAACCTTCGCTTCCCACCCCCTGAACCTGTGTAGCACTGAGCTTATATCTTCCTTCTAACCTGCAAGGGTGCACCCTGCTCCTAATCTCACACCAGCCCTCCATGGGCTGTACTGGAAGTCAGCCAGGCAAAGCATCTTAAATATGCGGTGACCTTAAATTCATTGTAACTAACAGACGAGTCGCCATGTAGACAGACAGGAAATGCAAATGAGTATTCCGCAAGCACGCTCACACCAACTCTTATTCAGCATCTTTTCCCTGACCTCTCCCACTGGATATTTACATAAAGCTGTGCGGCGAACGTGGGGTGTACTGTACGAGAGCTCAATGACGCTCACTCACGTCAAATCTAGGGCACGAGAGTGTCTGACACAAAACAGACAGCAGTGACAGATTTAAAAATAAAAGATTAAATGCTTGTGGGATGAAATACACAAAATAACTATCTCTGACAACCACACACAAAAAATGCAGAGGAGAACTCATACAGTCACATGCACAGAGGCAATCACACACACACACACACACACACACACACACACACACCCTTCAGGACCATAATAAATCCAACATTGTATCATGATATTGAACTATCTTTGAACATTGGACTGACTCAAAAAACCCATGCACACGCCTCACCAGAACAGAGCAGTCTGGGTGACGTACTTTTTAAGAGACCTGCATGCTTAACCTCTCAGAAACTTGGTCAGGGGAAGTGGACACCTTATCATGGCTGTTTCAAGACCACTGTAATAACAGGCCCCCTCCCTCAGCCTGCCAGGATGCATTATGGTCCGTGCTGAGATCAGAGATGGGCTCTCATTGGGGAGATAGGGCAGTTTAATTAAACTGAGTGGAGAAGCGTTTTAGCTCCTTAACAAAGATGAAGGATAAAGGCGAAGGGAAAAGCAGAGAGGGGGCGACTCAAAGACACTGAAACAGGGAACACAAGAAGTGAAGACTGGAAGTACGAAGAATACGATAAAAAAAGTGAGACGGTTTGAAAGAGTGATTGAACATTGAAAAGCATAGAAAAATGAATAATTCATGAGGAATTATAAAGGGCGGTGGTCCTTCAGTTCACGGTAATGACTATTTTTTGTGAGGTCACAGTGTGGCAACCCAACGTTAGCATTACTTCTAATGTGCGTGTAGGCATGTGTGAGAGTGCACATATGAGAGATAGTGCTGATTCAGTAGGGATGGGTGAAGGTGACCCTCACTCCTTGCTACTGCCTGTCTCACCACCTGATATTGATCCCAGTTGCTTAACTAAAATCCCACTCAAGGATACACCACGCGGACTCATGGCCTTCTGGATATTCAAGAATGTATATTATAGACCGGTTACTGATTCACACTCTCTTGCTAATCTCAACCACCTAGCAAAGGATTATCCCCAGTCAACGTATGGTGTAGAGACACGAACACTAGATCGGTATTGTCAAGCCTAAGTGAGTTTAGCCTCACTCGCAGACCAAACATGACCCGGGGAAGAAAGCAGCTAAGAATAGAGTAGAGGAAACAACTGCAGAATTCAAATGCAGTGCCTCCGGAGCAAAAGGTTTGGACCACAGATGGGGGGGAACGTGCCGGTGTTGTCTTGCCCTGTCAAGGGTAAACTGACCCCCCCCCCCCACCCACCCACCCACCCACTTGGTTCCAACCACTCCTTAAAATCGACACCATGAATATGCATGAACGTGAAGGACATGAGGGTTACATAATTAGACAATCAACAACTCCCGGCTGACAAGCATTAATAGTACTGGAGGAGAAACGCGCCTCACTTCCTCTGCCCCTCTCATTAGCAAGTGGATTGATGTTAAAACATTGACACGGATTTCCATTTGCAGCCTTTTCGAACTGAAGTTGAGAACTGGGGCCAAAAGAGGACTAATGCATTATAAGATCAAAAAACAAACAGGATTGCAGATTGCATAATCACAGTCCAAAATGGATATCGCGCTTACCAATTATATTGAGCCCCATGGTGGAGGAGCGAGAAGGCAAAGCGTGGGCTCTCAAGAGCAGTGCTGTGTGTGCATGCAGGGCCACTCTCAAAGCAGAGGTCTCTCTGCTATTAGCATTTGTCCCTCCTGCCCCTCCCGCTTAATTAATGATTTATAATAACCCAACTAACCTTCACCGCATCCAAACCCTAGAGTAATACACAGGGACAAGTCAGGGGTCACACATCCATTATAGAAAAACAAGCTCCTGTGTATGAGCATGGGGACACACCCTATATTAACCGTAACAGCCATGCACACACAAACACACACACAGACACCAAGGCTGCATGTAGGCTACACACACATGCACCCACCACACACATGCGCACATTCAAGCATATGCACCTGACAGTCTTCACAATTTCGCAAGTCATGAATAAATATATTTATAATATGATCATTTAAACAGGTGGAGTGCACTTTTACATGTGGCTTTGTTTACATTGTAAAAACAAGACAGGTTCTGGTGCAAGAAGGAAATAGGACAAAAAACACCAAAAACAGCATCATGAAATAGTAAAAGAGAGCCAAACAACACTTTGTACAGCTATTAACGCCTTTTTATCCACACTATTGTTTATAATCACCTGTAAGTGAAAGCTAAACTTCACTAATCAAATGTCATCCTTATCATCATAATCTGCTATGATCATCAAAATCCCACATTTTCACCGTCACTCTTACACGTACATTATCGGCAGAACAACAACTCATATTTCTTGTATTTAGGCAAAATAGCCTACTTACCTGCCTTGGCGCTGACATACACACATTCTTTTCAAGCAATTCAGCCTTTCAAAGAGGATCCGCTTAAACGCGTCTATATACATTGATCCGACTGTAATTCAATATTTAGTAGAATCAATAAATAGGCTACGAGTTGTTTACTATGATCGACAAAGGAAATGTGAAATTGGCGCGGCGATCACTAGGCTAGAGAAACTCAGACGCGATGTGCACTCTAGACGCAATATTTGGACACTAGTGGAGAGGATGCTCTGAGCACGAGACCCGTGATGATCCTGGAGAGGGAAAAAAAACAGTCAAATCTGACAGCGTTCCACTCTATAAATCCCGAGCCACCGCACTCACTTTGGCATTACAGCGGGGGAAGGTTCTCGTGAATAAAATGCTCTTTTTAAACTTAACTTGTGTGCGTTGTGTTTCTATTGAATAGGCTACCAGTCTTTGTAGACTTTGGATAAGCTACTAAACAAAATCCCATATGCTCACCTTCATGGCAGCATTCTTCTCGACAGTCTCCTTTTGTCTTCTTAAAAACGGTAAATATTAATCGTGAATCGACATTAATCTTTACTCCGTGCCATAAATCACGACAAAAATCACCTCGAATATTTTTTTTTTTTATCGGGTAGAGGTGTCATTGAACTGCAAACACTGCTTTCACAGCACAAGAGTGCGATAGTCACTTGCACTAGATTAGATTACATCGGCGACAAATTAGACTATTCGTTTTCCCAAAACAAAAAGCCCTTTAGCGGTTAAAGAATGAAGCAATGGGCAAACGAATAGTCTGCCATGCGGATTTAGGGCAATTAAGTAGAGGAAACGAAAAGAGTTGAAAGTACCGCCCCTTATTCTGTCTAAGCTAGTGTAGCCTACTTGCATCAGCAACATCACTTTTTGCATTTTGGCTGTAAGTATTTTTGTAGTCCTAAAGTCAAACTGTAAGAATAATATAAAATATTATAAGTTAATTAGGTAGACTAATCTATATGTTTCCATGGTTTTACACATTTTCTTTATAATCGTGGACATTGCAGTTAACAAATTGCCTATTTGCACTCTGATCATTGTCTTTGTAAAATGTAACAATTTAAGAGGTAGTCTAATCATTTCACTATTGCTTAGCGGTTCAGGCGATATAGTTTAATAATTAATCATTGTGTTGTGACAATAGGCATACAATATGCCATATACAAATGCAAGCACAGGTGCATGTAGTCCAATGGTATGCAAGCCAACCAAGTCTACGGTGAAGCGCATACATGTGAGTGTTGTTGTGGCTCCAGTAATGGTCCGTAGTGGGAATTGTAGTCACTGATTACGGAATAAATTTCAGAAGTCGGAATAAAACTACAAGTACCACAATTTCTTTCTTTAAGGTGTACAATTTTCGAAACAACCATGGCGTCGTACGGGAACGATATAAATGCGTCGGGTGCCTCCGAAGAACAGGTAGAAAGAAAAACACCGGTGTCTTTTGGTTTTACTAAAACTGTAAGTAAATTCAAACCATCAATTGGCGATGCCGCAATAAAGGAGAATGACCGAGATTACTTGACCGGAATTGATGACAAAGAACTGCAAAGGTACCGGTATGCTACATATGCTAACGCTAGCTACCACTTTTGTAACATGGAATATCCGCAATAATTATATTTAGGCAATCAATTATATGTTTATTGGGAACTAAAGAGAGCAAGTCAGGTCATACACCTGATACAGGATACAGTATACAGTAGTTAATTTATTTAATGTATTTCGACATCTCTCCGCCTGCCCTCAGTTCAAAGCCAGTTGAGAAGCCGAAAGAGCTCATCATTCCCCTCATCCAGAAGAACCGCTGGTGCAGGGCGGACCGAGCGGGCCAACCAGGCCAACCAGGCCAACCAGGCCAGCGTGACGGAGCTGGATCTAAAACCCAACAGACAGACCAGGAGCAGAACTCGGTGGAGTCTCAGGCTGTCAAGGAACTTATTGAAGGTAGTAGGGCGAACTGCTGTTGGGTAAAATCATACATGGCACTTGCATGAGCCTCAATTGACTATTCAAAAATCTTGTGTTAATAGACTCTCAGAGGCATCAGGAGAAGTGGCAGAATGGGTCTAAGACCGAATACAACATTACTATTCCCCTGCTAATGCAAAACCAAGTGCCAGAAGGATTTGAAGATGGAGACCAAATCATGGTGGACCTACGACCTGAATCTGTAAGTACCGACATAGAAGCTGTGCAGGCAGGGCAGGAGGATTTTTTTTCTTTCTCCTGGTGCTAAGGGGGGCTTGACCAATACATGGGGGGTGATAAGAAAATAGTAGATTTTCATGACTTGATAGCTGTAAGAAAATTCACTAAATAGTGTGTTATAGTCACTTTCCCGACAAAAATTACTTAACTATAACTATAATGGGCAACCGTATGTCTACCATGTGGAGAAGCTGCTTCACGGTGTCGCTCTGCTCATTCTAATACAGCTTCGGATATTTTACACTGTACTCTCAGCTTTCCTTTAGTAGAGCAAGACATGAGTTGGTCTTACTGTCCTGATATGGAGTGTACACTTTTAGTTTAGCCTGAGCTGAGTGTGATAGCCTGGAGCCAGAGAGTTGAGTAAGAGCAGCATCAGCAACTGCTTCAGTCTGAGACAATTTGAAGATTACATAAGCATCTAATTTAGGCCCATGCATGCTGTTGTGCATGCTAAGATGTCAGTAGCATGAGTCAAAAATGGGTTTGCGGTTTTCTAATAGAAGTTTTCAGTCCACAGAGGCAGATTATGAGAGCGTTCCAGTGGAGGCTTATGGACTCGCTATGCTGAAGGGGATGGGTTGGAAGCAAGGAGAAGGCATTGGGCGAACTTTTAAACAGTAAGTAATACTGTAGTTATAAAAGGCTAAATTTAAGATTCCTTCTCACTTGTCAGAATCTGTTTATACATTTGCACACACATGAAATTGGATTCACCGGAGGTTTGTGTGCTGCAGTGTGAAACATAATGAATTCACAAACAAATAAACAAGCAGCAACAAACGAAGTATCGACATTTAAAAAAAGTAAGTGGTAGCAGTATTATATTGTCCTACTACTGCATCAATAAATATTGACTAGATTTGTACAGATTAGAATATATCTACATGTAGTAATACATACTTCTTTAGATTTTTCTTATGTAACTAAGTTGCTTCTTACATTTGCAAAACTAGGTTTTAATTATCACTGCCAAATATCCCAGATTAGTCTACAGAAACACAAATAATGTACACATAAGATTATTGTTGTCATCAAATTCTTTCTTTTTCCCCTAAATCAACAATAAACCAATTTTTTAATTTGTATTAAACCCTTTCTGGTGGTGTTGGGCTACAGAGGATGTTGTGCATTAGCAATCTTTTATCCTGCACACACTAAACTCCTTGTCCATTGATTGACTGCTGTTGCTCCCCTGTCTGTCCGCATCAGAGATGTGAAGCCTATTGAGCACCAGCTCCGGCCCAAAGGCTTGGGTCTCGGAGCCGATCGTTCAGCAATAAGGGACCTTGAGCCAAGTAAACATCGACGTCCCCCCAAGCCAGGCGAGGAGCGGGAGAAGGAAGAGGGCTTAGTGCTGGGGCCTGGTGGGTGTGTGCTGGTGGAGTCTGGGGCACATAAAGAGTTATATGGAAAGGTACCGTCACCCTGTTTATCATCTATTGATGCAAACCTATTGACCCAGCTAATCCATACAGTAAAACAATTGCTTCCGTGTAATGAAAGGGAGTAGAATTCTTTGCATGTGATGCTGGTCATTTATGATGCTTGGTTGTTTCTACAGCACACGACTGCCTAGTGTTTTGTTAATCATTTGCTGTCATTACTGTGTTGCAGATAGAGGGCATTGATCCAGACAATGCGCGCGTTGTGGTGAAGCTGGCCATTGGCGGCAAAACTGTAACAGTCAGTCAGTACGCTATAAAATTGGTTGAGCGCAAGGAATATGAAAAATACAGCAAGGACCTCAGTAAGTGATACTTTGTGTAAAATGTCACCATTGTTGAAGAGAAAAAATACAACTTAAATGGAATATAACCAAGATGTTTGTGTATAAAATATTTGGAGTTGAAGAACTTTCAGTTGTCACTGGACTCTACAGTATGTGTATTGAGTACAGAGTCACTAAATCAGACATGTCCGTCATATTTTGTCTTATTTACACATCTCTAGTGCTCACCCAGAACCACAAATGTCTGCCCCAATGCACAGTCCGTTTATATTTTAAACACATCTGTGCACATGGCTGTAGGGGGAGGGGTAGAGAATGATTTGTGCCCATACGTACACTCAGCACTTGGGTGCAGCAGGGGTATGCACTCCCTAAGTTTGAAACACAAACTGAAGCATGTCCCCTCAAATCCCATAAATTCACATGCCATGCAGAATAATGAGGCAGTCATTAGTTTATTTTTGCCTACGTAAACTGGTATAATATCATAGAAAAACGAATGCACAATATATTTTTGGATAAACAGTCAAATCCATTATTATTATACATACATTGTCTTATATTATACATTATTATTATTATTATTAGGCTGACTTTAGAACAGCTGTAGTGGTGATTGCTTATTTTTCCGCCACATTATGGTTCACCAGCAGAACTGGTTCTAGCACGGTGACATTTGAGCCACTGTGCTAGAAATGGAACCCAAAACAGCCACACAGATGCAGCATTTTTTTTTTCCAGTAATATACACACTGCATTCCTAGAATAAAGGGGAACAATCATGTCACAATCAGACACACCATATTAATGGAGCAGTGTGTTATGGTCTCATGTTTAGGTCTCAACAGAACTTCTTAGAATTTATACTGCCACCCAGTGGCACACTACAGCTGTGAAATTGATTACCTGAGGGTAGCATGTAACTAAAAATAGGTAATTCTCCTAAAACATAGCTTAGGTTACCTTTTTTTAAAGATCAACCAGGCATCAACTGCAATGGTGTTTTTCTGCCTGACAAGGTCGCCTCAGTAAAGCCCACAAAGCGAGAGAAAAGGAGAAGGAGCGAGGGAAGGAGCGGTACAGGGGCGAGGAGGAAGAGAGGAGGGGTAAAGGTGATGACAGGGTGAAACACAAGTCCTCGGAAAGAGACAGGGATAGAGGAAAAGACGAGAGAAAGAGAAAATACAGAGAATCAAGTCAAGAAAGGTATTTGTGATCCTTGACCATCTATATATTTTTTGTGTAATCATTCTATATGCATGTCAATATGCATTATCATATTATAAACTATTTATTATACGTTTGTCTTCTATGCTATTTATGCATTTTTTTTCTTTTTCTTTATAGTTTCTTCATAATCATCCATAGTATGTTGTTTTAAATCTTGCTGTTATCAAAAATAATCAGAAATTAACTTATCACCTTTTTGTGTAAACTTGTTAGCTCTAATATATGCATTATGTATTTCTTTTGGATAAATCATTATCCCCTCACTATCCAGAGACAAGCCCCCAGTGAAAGAGTCACGCCAACCACCAGCTGCCCCCTCCTGGCTCCAGAGAGACCTGAAAGTGCGCTTTATAGACAAAGCTTTCAAAGGGGGCAAATACTACAACTCCAAGGTAATCACTAAGCACTGTCTTCACCCCCACCAATAAGTATTGGCTGGTAACTAACTAAATAAAAATATATTTTAGCATGTGGGGATTGTTAATGTGGTAATGTTTTGCTCTAGATGCGTATTGAGGATGTTCTGACGCCAAGCACCTGTGTGTGTCGGACTGAAGAGGGAAGACTGGTAGATGGTGAGTCATTTGTAAGAACATACGTAGCTGTTTATATACATTTTTCCCTTTCCATTGTGACCCTGTTGACTAATAATTTGTGTTGTAGAAATAAAGCAGACAATGCTGGAGACCATTGTGCCAAAGAGTGAGTCTGATGCCGTAATGGTTGTGCTTGGCGAACACAGGGGACAGGTGAGCAGACAATGATAATTAGGTATACTGTTCACCCTTACTTTAAATGTGATGAATAAGGTTGTTGCTGTTGTCACTCATGCTGCATATTAAAATTATTTTTTTTAGGTGGGTCGTATTCTCCAGCGGGACAGGGACAAGTGCAAGGCGATGATACAGCTGGACCGGTATGAGGAGAAGTTGTTCACACTGGATTATGATTCCATTTGTCACTATCTGGGAGACCACTAGTCTTTCTACCCCTGATCTCCATTTTAATATAATCTCCCCTTTCCACCCACATTGGTGTTTTGAGGTATTTTGGATGGTTACTCTAACTCCCACTAACTTTGGTCCCTGTAAGATCTGACAAATGACCTGCAGTATACCTCGTCCTCTTGTTCACAGAAGACGATTTATCAGCCAACTTGACTTAAAACGCCTGTGTGGGTGGATAGGATTTTTATTTTATAATAATGAAATATGAAAGATTAAAGTGTTTTATGGTATTGTGCTTTTGTAATAAAAGATGTTAAAATGTATTTGTAAAAACTATTATTGACAGTTACACAATCTCAAGAGCAAAGGCAGTTAAAGCGAGTCGCTTTACCAAATATTAATTTTATTAGGAAATACTATCAACTGAGATGGTCATAGTAGTACAGTCAATGTTTGGGTTATATATAAAAGGTATATTTACAATGGTAAACAAAAGTATGGTGGTGAAATAAAAATATAAAAAAGGATTTTTGTTGGAAATGGAAAACAAGTAAGCTATACAGTTCTACTGTGTTTAGGGGATGTCTGTTTATTCCTTTGGTGGTTGATTTGCTGCATTAGCTCGCAGGACAGCCCCTGGGCTGGGATATGGCCGCTGCTGGAACAGAGGCCCAGCTGCTGTTGTATCTGCACCCGTCTTTGCTTCATTACGCTTGGGCAAGCCAGTGGACCACGACCCCCTATATTTAAAAAGTCTTTATAGATGGTCTGCTCATTTTATATAATGTGATTATACTTTTAGGAGATTAGTGATTAAGTTCACAAAGACCAGCATATTACCTTGGCGCGTCAGAATAAGCGCTTGGATCCATAGGGTCCATCTCATCATCTTTTCGCCCTGTAATGCAGAGAGCCCAGTGATGTTAAATTGGCTTTTTAATAGAATCAACTTTTAATATGATTACTTGTGAGGTGATTGAACAATTACCTCTTTTGTTCTTGCTGTAGGGGGCAATGTCATCTCTCCTCTGCTTCCGCCTGTCTCTCCCCTCATCCCTCTCTCGATCCCTTTCCCAATCCCTGTCTCGGTCCCGTTCTCGGTCTCTGTCTGGCTTCTCAAACGGTCTCTCTACTCTGTCGTCTCCTCCCTCGGCTAAAGAATGGAAACGACCAGTGGTTACAACATAATCCATTGTATAAATCATGGTAATACACAATCAGCAGACATTTCAAAAGGACTGGTACTAATACCAGTCATACTTAAAATAGGCATGTATAAGAATGTCCTTTTAAGATGCATATTTGTGTTGGGTTTACATATTACCTCTTAATTTCTTGGCAGGTTTTGTTATTACAGATGTTGGGTCAGTTGGAGACAGCCACGCAACCAGATCAGTCTCTACATTCCAGTAGTAAGGGAGTCCACTGTGGGTAGTAAAATGTAAACATCTTATAGTGTCATACACTAGAAAATATCAAATGGAAGTGCATGTGACGATAAATGGGGTCCAAACCAACAAACTTTTCCTAATTCTCAAACAAATAATTTTAACTAGAAGATCTATAATTAAGAACTGCAACTTTAAAATTGAAAATGAATCCATCAGTAACCTAAGAGACATAAGAAATACGATGGTTAGTCGATTAAAGTAGATGTCCAGAGGTCTCTTACCAAACAGTGTCGAATACTTTGTACCAGTTTGGTGGCAGATTCTCTTGTCTGGTGGCCTCATAATCTACATTGTTGTCATCATAATCTTCAGCAATAATTTCCTCTTCTGCATCTAGATTAATGTGACATAACAGATTGTTAGCTGACACCAAACTTGGTGAATGTAGAGATACCCAAATGTATTATACAATTAACCTACCATGATCTGTTGGTTTAACAATCCCTCTCTTTGCCAAGCGTGCTAACAATGCTGGAGGAAGAGGCATCCTATATGGAGGAAAAAAAAATAACTTCAATCCAACATAAAGGACAAACGTCCCTATCCCCACCATACAACCTAGTGTTTTAGAGATTTACATTATTTCAGAACCTCAATAAATGTAGGGGCAAATCCAAATGATGGTAGAAATGCAAAGTAAGCCTACTTTAGAGCACTAGATTAAATTGAAGGCGTGCTTGCTAAAATTTGATTTAATGAATGATTAGTTATCCAAAAAAATGTATTAACGAAATTAAAATCTTACTCAATATGGATTATTACTGGGATACCCTCTGTAACTGGCAACCATACTAGGCACCAATTCAATCCTTTCGATATTGCTCGTGCAATGAAAAACGTATCGCACCGATAGTATGCCCTTGAATTTGTCTTTTTTGGCGTTGTGAAAACTATTGTTTTCTCGATTAGTGAAACTATAAGTAATTAATTTCCCCTGCCACATTTGGAGACTTGAACAAACCGGTTAGCCGCAGCAGCTACTTCGCCTCCGAAAGATTACTACCAACATATGGGACTCTTGTGTACTTAGAAATATTATCAA
This sequence comes from Percopsis transmontana, assembly GCA_025447815.1. NCBI lineage: Eukaryota > Metazoa > Chordata > Actinopteri > Percopsiformes > Percopsidae > Percopsis > Percopsis transmontana. The sequence goes on from JAOEHI010023781.1 coordinate 20,431, forward strand.
ACAATGTTCAATGCTTACTTTTTTCTTACATATATAGGGGTTTTGTTGTTACCTGTGTCCAGAAAATCGTCCTACTGACTGCTACAAGTCGAGCATACGATATGACTTGCTGAATAGTACACTGCGCACAATGATGACATCATCAAATCTGTATCTAAACAAAGATGGAGGAATATGCCCGTGAACCTTGGTAAAGTATAATATACCTTAATTTTTAATATTATCACAGTTATTGCTTAACTTATGTAAAGACATAATATTTACAGGATATGCAATTCTTGAGTGAACGTTCTTTTTGTAAGAAAATAAACCTGTTACTTGAGACTAAACTCAGTAGCTTGGTTAACGTTAGCTGGCTGACTGGCCAGTTTAGTTCAGGGTCAGGGATAGAGATAAAGCTTCACTGTCCAACTAGTACATATAGTATGTGACAGAAAGTGAGGGGATACAGGCTTTACACTATGACCTATAATACAAACTAACGTTAGCTATCGCCCTCTATGAATTGTATATGACATAACAAGCACCTAACGAACACCTATTGCGTATGTGTAGATTCAATTTTTATCCTTTTTTTGTATATCATAATTTGTTCCTTCCATCATTATGGCACTCTACGTTTCAGTCCCTGGAGGATAGTGGATGATTGTGGAGGCGCCTTCACGATGGGTGCAATTGGTGGAGGTGTGTTTCAGGCGATCAAGGGCTTTCGTAATGCTCCTGTGGTGAGTTCAAGGGAGATAACTTTCCTGCCCCTCACTATCTTGTTGTAATATAGGTCAGCTTCACTCATCAGATCCCAACGGTTCTCTGTTCCTTTGCACAGGGTGTTCAACACCGACTGAAAGGTAGCGCAAATGCTGTAAGAATAAGAGCACCACAGATTGGTGGTGAGGAATGCTTGTTTTGTTAATATGGTGTAAAGCTTATTTTAGTTTTACAGCTCTTTATGTCTTTGTTAACAAAAGTGTCGTAGAGATATAGCCTTATATTATTACTGATGCTCTGGGTTGATATTCTCTGTGAATATTAATCAGTTTATCTATAGTAATGCTGTTTTTTTTCTCCTACACTATGCAGACTGATTTCTTTTTAGTCACAGACTAATTAACCCTGCTGTTTCCTCTTTTTTCCAGGTAGTTTCGCAGTGTGGGGTGGACTGTTTTCCACAATTGACTGTGGTTTGGTACGTCTTCGAGGAAAAGAGGATCCTTGGAACTCTATAACCAGTGGTGCGATGACTGGGGCAGTCCTGGCAGCACGCAGTAAGTGTTTAAAAGAAACACTTCTATGACTTGAGACTATTCTTTCGGCTTCAGTGATCACATCCGATTAACTTGTTTGATTATTGAACCTCTCAGGTGGGCCTCTAGCTATGATGGGGTCTGCCATGGTGGGTGGCATTTTGCTGGCTTTGATCGAAGGATTTGGGATACTTCTTACTAGATATACCGCACAGCAGTTTCAGAACCGTAAGTAAAGCTGTTGGAGCTTTCTTGATGGTTTTTGAGCATTTATTAAACCCAGCAAAATGTGTGTATAAGAAGATATTTTATTGTAATATTAATGTGAAAGAGGAATAAATTTCTCTTTGCTGTCTTTGTGACCCTTCTCCAGCAAGCCCTTTTTCTGAAGATCCTAGTCAGTTACCCCCAAAGGATGTCAGAGGACAGTTTCAGTAGAAGACACAATGGGTTCTGGATACAGTGAGTTAGACCACAGAACCGTCTTAAGTGTGGGGTTCTCCCCATTTAGATGACACCTCAGGTATCAGGTAGACTGGAAAGTTATGACATTGCTCCTGATTCACTTCCATGGTGTCACATAGTAGCACTTTATATTATTATACCTCAGGGGGATATTGCTGCCATTAATTACTTTTGTAACAAACAATTGTTTCCAATTGTGTACCAGTGGTTCTTCTAAAGGGCTTTGTAATCGTTGCACCACATTCATTCTATACTAGAGTTCTACATCTTTAGTCCTGAGATTGTTGAAGTAGTATGTGGTTTATCAGTTAAGTCACTGCGGTGACATTTTGAGTAAAATGTACAATGCTGAAGTCTATAAACAACACCATATTTATCAGATAATGCACTTGGAAATGAGTTAGTTTTGAAACTTAAGTGTATAGAATTTGTAAATAACTCGGTTGTGATAATCAAAGGAAACACTATACATAAGAATATCTATTTATTTGTAGTATATGGAACATTTTAAACCAAAGGTTTCGGTGTCTGGCTATATTATATTCATTTTTGTTTTCCTAGATGGATTGTAAGCATATGATTATTAACCATTTATTTAGTTTTTGCAATTTTTCTTTTTAAAATTTCCCTAGGTCATTCCTTAGTGGATAGCTTTCAAAATTGTATTTAATTTGTATAACTGTTTATAGTTGAAAATAAATATTTCTTTCTATTTAGGGCAATGTCTTGTCTTTGTGTTTTGTTGTGTCCATTCTCTGTGCATCCACATCTGTTGAGCTCTGCATTATCCACAAAGTAACAAAACACCTTGTTCTTTACATTTAAGTTGATTGCATGTGACATGGCAAAATATAGTTTTGTAGCATAATCTTCTGTAATGTTGATTTTGTTGTCTTAATTCGTTTATCTTGTAAAAAATACAGATATAACATATTTAATAAAGGGATACTTGGCTCTCAAATAATAATTTTATGCTAATTGCCTAAAAGGCGTAACAACTGCATCTCATAATGCACAAGGACGAAATCCGGACAGTGCTCAGTCATTACCGAGAAAGGTTCGCCCCCTGTCGTCTCTGGCCAGATATTGCAAGTCGCTCTGTTGCTGTCCAAGGTTCTAAAATTAGTTTCTATAGGTTCTGATTCAAAGTGGCCTTTATGCAGAGCTGAATATTTTTCAAAGGATGTTTCAAAGAATTGTTTTGGTACCCTGACACTGTCACCAAAACATTTAGGAAGCGGTTCCTCACACGAAGGCTACCTCTACCATCACTCAAAAGATTTTCAGTCATCCTTTTAAACGGCTCAATTAGTTTAATCCTGACAGCTGACCACTGCGAATGCCGGAGCGAGTTTAATATTCATCGGCGTTTTGGGAATGCATTACCAAACATGCTGCGATTTACATTGACACGTGGGAGAAATTACGAGAAAGAACGGCTTTAAAATGATTTATAATCTACAAGAGAGCAGGCCAGGCGAACTTCTCAACTGAACCGGAGAGCTAAGGGCGATACAATGACTTTTCCTTAGAAGGTTCTCTCTAGTGGACTTGTAATATTTGTGGTCCATCCTGCACCACAGATTCCCCGAGGAGTGGATGGTGGGTTTTGTAAAGTGATAGTTTTTGTAAAGTGATAGTGGCTGTTAAACTGCGGACATGGATGCAGTGAAACGAGGTAGGCTATTCGTCAATATAGTAGCCTTATATTGTGCACCATCACACCCGTCAATTTCCTTTGGAGCACTTTAATAACAGTAATGCATGCTCCCACTGTAAAGTGTTATAGTTTTGTAACAGAATACTTCAAGATAATGAGATAAAGATAATGAGACATTCAAAGTATTACAGCTGGAGTACCATTGAGATAACTAAATACTGTACTAGGTCTGTACTAGACCTTCAATTCAAATTCAAAATTTTCCAAATGTGAAATGAAATGAAATGATTGTCTTTATTGGCCATTTACCCGTCTCGTTAATGATTTCTAATCACGCAATAGCATTTAGTCCTGCATACATTTGCTCTAAGGCCTCGACTAACAGGTGTGTGCTGCTCTACTTGGGGATATCGCTAGGCTAAAGTGGCATGCTGCTCTCAATAAAGAAGTAGGTCACAGCTGGTCTAATGCTGTGAGGCCTTCAGGACAATACCTGCCTGCTCATTTAAAAAAAATATATATATATACTGTATATATGTGTGTATGAGGTGCATTAGCTGATATTGGCAAATACAAGAATGTGCATATACATAAATAAAGCTACTTCTACTTCCATAGCCATATTTAATTTGCGTTAGGACTATCTCTACTAGATTTCTTACATGTCTGTTGAAATATATACTTTCATAACTTAAAGGAATACCTGTTGTGAATCCTTATATTCTCCCCTAACACCTATATGTGTTTTAAAGTATCATGTGTTTTAAAAAAAACAACTACATAATGGCTTTGTACCCTCTGTTCTTTGGCAGATGGCCCCAGCGGGGGCGATGGCGGCAAAATGGACACACTGGGCTCCACTGGCTCTGCCAGAAAAAGAGGAGGGGGTGCCAAGAAGGCTATGCAGGCAAACACGTCTGCCCTCAGGGCCCCACGAGCTCTCTGCTGTCTCACCCTCAGCAACCCCATTCGTATGGCAGCCCTGGCCCTGGTAGAGTGGAAATATCCTTCTTTCTCTGAGAAATGTTTGTTGCGGGAGGATGGATTGATGGGGTGTATGTTATCTGGTTTATATGTGTTTATATAATAGTCTTAGAACTGTCAGAGGCAGTGTGTTAAACGGTGCAGGTCCAAGGTTGTTGCAGCCTTAACTGCCCTCCTGCACGCCTTTTGATATATTCATCCTACTTGCCATCTTTGCCAACTGCGTGGCCATGGGTGTTACCAAACCCTATCCTGATGACGACTCTAATCCTATGAATCACAACCTGGTGAGTGTTTTCACTGACAGCTGTGGCTTCAGAGTTACGTTAGTTACTACAAGGTGCATTCGGTTAACCATTATTTATATGGGGTGCCCTCTTTTTCATCGAGGCCCTGGTTACAATACTTAAACAATAAAAATTCCCACCAAAATGTATATAAAAAAGGAATGCGTAATAATATATCTTAGAATGTGTTTTTATATATTTACATATTATTTTTATTATTATTGTTATCATTATAACATTTGAAATATATTTAAATATATGGATGTTCCTTTTCTTCCAGGCATAATTCCTAATTGCATTTAATTGATTTCAGGAATTAAACCTGGACAGTGGCAGTTTAATGTGTGTGTGTTCATGTGAAAGCCCAGGAGGAGAATGGTTAATATTCATGTTAATGTTGAGCATGGTGATGAGTGCTCGCAAGTCAAGTTAAAGGATAATCGTATTAATCATATCTGAGGAGAAAAAGTTGCGGTGTGTGGGGTCAGGTGTCAGGGATCATGATACTGAGACGGCAACCATCTGCTTTACTTCCCCCCCCCCCCAACAACCCTACATCTACATCTACATCTCTATCTACATCTTTATTCCTTGCTATGTCTCTCTAACTCTTCACAAATGCTTTTGCAGCAACATGATCTGATCAGATTTTTGAAAATTACACCAATTTATAATCTTATTTTTGACCTAATTTAAATGAAAACACTGCAAAAGAACTGCAGCAATATCAGGCATCAGGCAGCAGTTTCATGCATGAAAAAAATCCTCTGACAAAGAGAACCTCTTCTGTATCATTGTTATGAACCCAGTAACTACAGAGGTTTTATCGGCTGTGTGCTGTAGATCCCTGTTCAGGAAGCAGATCCGTTTGTTGGATTGTACATTTCTGACAATTACACATACAGCCACCTCCATAGTTGTAAACGCTAGACTTGAAAAATGCTCATATCAGGTGCTATAGCTCCATATACTGTATACTATGTATGCAACGATTATTTATGACAAATATCATTATTTGCATTCCTATTATGATGAGGTCTGTGTGATGGTTAGTGAACCTTGTGAATCCTACTTGTCTGTTAGCACCTGTTAGCATGTAAACATCGGTTAACAGTGGTGACAGCGATTAGCAGTTTTAGGCTGAAGGTTAGTGCAAAGAGATCCGGTGACCTACTTAAGGCGTGTGTTAGACACTGGGTTAAGAGGTTAGAAAGCCACAGTGGTCAGCGTTTTGTGCTGGAGATCTTCTCATCAGAGTTAAACGAGGCTGCTGAAGCTATTTATTGCTCCACGCATTCAAATTTTAAACATAACAGTCCTTTATTTTTCAACTGACAATTGTCAACAGTATGTCATTTAGTAGTTTAGGATGTCTTGACTTCATTATATTGTCATTATAAGTAATCATTATATTGTCTTTCACATGAATATACACTCACCTAAAGGATTATTAGGAACACCTGTTCAATTTCTCGTTAATGCAATTATCTAATCAACCATTCACATGGCAGTTGCTTCAATACATTTAGGGGTGTGGTCCCGGTCAAGACAATCTCCTGAACTCCAAACTGAATGTCAGAATGGGAAAGAAAGGTGATTTAAGCAATTTTGAGCGTGG
>JAOEHI010023792.1:0-13623 GCA_025447815.1 Percopsis transmontana
GGCCAATGCTCACCATTCTGCCTACACCCCCCACAGCGGGGGGAAGAGGCATAGGTTTGTGTGTGTGTGTGTGTGTGGGGGGGTTATTTTCTGTCTTCCCTCATCCACAATGAATGTTCTTTTGAAATATTTATGATAGCAAGAGCTACAAGAGAAACTAAGTTGGCACCGATTTAGTCCAGCTTCTTAGACAAAGTCTTCCTCTTGGTGGGAAGGTACAGAGTATGCTTTTAACAGCCCTAAATACTGACCATTCTAGTAATATACATCAGTGCGTCTAACTATATCCTCCCCCTTAAAATGTATTTGATGCACAAAATCCTCTGAGCTACTATAAAAACAATCTCACAAGGCTGCAGTCAGGAAGGAAGGTCTTGGTGGGACTACGTTTCTGCCCACGTGTGATAAATACTTTCAAGTCTCTTGTTGTGCACATAGCAGGTCCCGAATCCCTTACGAGATTCAAATGAAGCTGATCAACAGAAGGTTTTCCTACGATAAACCACAACCACATTGTGCGTGAACCCCCTTCCTTCCTTCTAAATATTCTCTCTCCTCACGGTTAAGAATGTTCTCCTCACAGCAGGACGCCCATCTCCGCGTCTCCCACAGGCCTCTTCCAAAGATCTGGCTGGACAACCCCCCCCCCGCCGCCCCTCCCTCCTCACCCTTCTCTCTGGCTTTCTCTTTCAGGCTTTTGGCGTTGAACTGCCTGTGCCACAATCTCTTCAAGAGAGCAATCTTAAAACTTTGTCCCAAAAGTCTGGACAACCCCCCCCAACCTAACCAGGTACCAGGTGTTCCTTTTGTCTTAAAATTAAGGAGGATGCCTGCACACTAACTAACCAGTCCTTACCAAGTCAACGTCCGTCGGGTGCCAATTTTTAAACGACTGAATTCCAGAACATCCACTCTTAGTAACTACCTTGACAAAAGGTAGTTATACATTCACTGTCATATCGGAGGGCAGGACAGTCTAGTGGTCTAGACTCCCAGCCGGAAGGTCGTGGGTTCAAGCCCCAGAGTCGGCCTACCTGTAAGCATCCTTGAGAAAGATGCCTAACCCCTAATCTGCTCCATGTAATAGAGCCTTGGATAAAAGCGTCTGCTAATCCTGATCTCAGAAGCTCCACTCTTGCACATCCGTCTGGGAAACTCTCCATTGAAAACCGCTCAGGACCTAGTAGCAGGCCAGAAGGACGCCCACGGGGTTCTGGTCCGCGCGTGCCTTTCTATGCTGCCATTAGGACAGAATACATAATGCATAATTACACGTCAGCTCACATACAGCGAGAGTGGGAGGCAGAATGTGTTTTTGTGTGCTCGCCAGTGGCCGTGCACGTGAGAGCAGGCTCGCCCTTGTGCCGCCCGTGTCACCGTGCGTCTGCCACGGCTGAGTGCTTACATGGGCTGAGGCGGCCCGACGGGCGCGGGGCGCGCTCCATTAATTCATCCGACAGGTACGAGAGGGGGCGGGGCCGCTACGCACCCACCCTCTCTTCCCAGCCTCCGCCCTCCCCTGAAACGCAGACACGCCGACGCCCTTGCCCGCGGTCACATCAGGGATTATGAGTCACCCGCAGCATTGCTGTTTCTCCTCTGGACCTCTCACGGTCCTCTTAGAACCTCGTCCTTAATGAAGACAACCTAACATTATATATCTGCATCGTTCATATCCGCCTGTCCCGCTCCGTCTTTGTGTCTGACTTGCTTTCTAGCACTCACTTTATCTCTCTCTCTCTCTCTCTCACACACACACTCCCTCCCTCCAGTCTCCCAATGCTGATGAATAGAGGATAGGGCAAGGTAATCCATCTGGAGTTTGCTAGCTAGCCTCACATATGGTGGGCGACCTTAAGAGACCCTCCACTTTATCACTCGCTGGCAGCTAGACGTCTCATACAGCTGAGTGTCGGGGGGGGGACATACAGCGCATGCCTTATGACACAGCAAAAACTAAACTTGGGCTGTGTCTTTCCGTCTTCCCAATCCACCAAGCCAGAAGTCGTTCACTGTACAGTAGCACAGCAGAGGCCCATGCTGAAGAAATGTAGCTTCTTATGTAGTGGTTCTACCCCCAGTTACCTCTACCTCGGCCTGGTATTTATAGCCCAGAACAGTCTTATCTCTCGGCCATCTCTCCGAGCACCCTCCGCAGGGACTCCTCTCTAAGCGAAAGCTTCACTGAAATATTGATGAGGTGTTTTGAATAAGTCATTGTGACGAGCGCAGGGCTTTAAACCTCGTCTGGCTGTAGACATCCCACCGCACGCTTGAGCTCGTCGGACGACGGGCGTCGACGAGACAAGGATCCATTAGCCAAACTAACACTAGCAGCTCGTTAGCGTGGCATGCTGTGAGGAGGGTCATGTGGTCACCCAGCTGGATATTTTAGCTCCTGTTGAGTGAGAGTGCGTGTGTGTGTGTGTGTGTGTTCCATGACTTTGGCTAGATTCCATCTTCAGCACCTGCAAGTGCTGTGGGGCGCTGGCTGTGGTACGGTAGGGAGGAGAGTGTGTGTGTGGAAGTAACAACATTATTTTTTTATTATTTTTCTCCATGCCTCTACTTTAATCATTTGCTCACATACTTCAGCTATGAACACAATATGGTTCATCATTTGCGTTAAAGTCTGCATGGCTTTGAAACACATTTGGGTGTCAAATGGTGTGGAAAAACAGACCACTCAAGGCATTTTTCAGTAATTGTGATTTAAGATGTACCAAATGTTCCATTCAATTACCTTCAGAAGCAAGTATACATTTCTGTTATAATTAACATTATCATAAACTCCAACACCCTGCCTAGAACCTTTTAAAGGTTTACTGATAATACTAATAATTTCTACCTGGGTAAGAGTTCAGCCACAGCACAGTCTGTCAGCAAAAAGAAAAGAAGATTTAGACTGCTTGTAGGAAGAAACTCCCCATCTGTCTGAAGACTGATTCACGGTGTCCTGGAGCCTGCTTGTTCCTGGATGTTACTTGGCACAGTCAAACCAACTGTCAACTCAACAGTTTAACACCCACACCTATTGACAGTCAATATGACAGTGTCATATTGACTGGGAATAATGCCACTTAGAGGGTGCGCTACACAAATCCAGGGATCTATCGTTGCCATTAAATGCCTTTAAACAGATTTCAGAACCCATTTATTCACTCAAAAGCAGTGAGAAATTGTATCTAAAAGGAGGCCTCGCATAAATAAACCAAAACACCTAGGACTTTTGTGCCAGATTATCGCAGGCAAACATCATAGGAATTTAAATATCACAGGTGGCCACCCCAATCTATATTCCAAACATGGCATTTTACCTCAAGAGGATTTGTTTTGAGAGTGGCAGGCTAAATGATGATCCTCATCCCTTGTGTGTGTGCGTTTGGCCAGCACTTCCCTCCCACACGTCTCATTTGATTTTCCACTGGTTGATTAGACCTATCTAGAGACCTGTCTGACTTGTCCACTCATTGTCAGTCTTCATATGTCTCCATGTGCACTGGAGTGGAGCCCAGTCCCAGGGGCAACAATAGAGAGAACCTGCCGGCAACACTGTCTGGTGTGTGAGGACAGCCTTGTTTCAGGTGCTTATACAGACAGGACAACCTACAGTATAATACTGTAAATCGGGGGGTGGGAACATGAATCTGAATCTAACTTCAGCGAAATGTATTAATTTTATTGAAAGATACATTTATATAATTTATTAATTGCTGTGAAAGATAAATTAATCTCCCTTTTAACCACATTGGGTACTGAAAAGGACTCAATTCAGTTGGCTTGAATCCAAACTTCTGAGCAGAAAGCTTTACGGTGGAAAAAAAACAGCCCATTTTCCTAATGCTCTGCAAGGGGGTGGCAAGCACCCCACTTACAGTAAATGCTGGCGGAGCTTATGAAACAGGCCGCAAAACCAGCTCAATATTAAGGGTCAGTCCCATTTGCATGGTAGATACATCTCTGTCGAAGGGAGAGATTAAACAGCTTGCGGCTATATAACACTATGCAATTTTAAGGAATTCAATTCAATTTTTTTATATACATCTATATAAAGTCTCTGTTGTGTAAAACATCTCAGTCCTGAGGGTTAAAAAGGCAACATAGATCTCAGCTCGGTGCAGTCCGGTGAAGTCACCGCCTTGGCTGCGTGTGTGTTCCTTCTACGTATCAACATTGAATTCTAAGGAAATTCTGGTTAGCCACCAAATATTGGTCTACCAAATCTAGACCAGGCTATGAATTTGGAAAATAATAAAATTATCATAAAGCAGGAATCTGGCTTGTACCCTTGAGTGTAAAAAACACACACACACACATAAAATCAACTTAGCTAATTAGTGTTTAATTAGTGGACCCTGGGATCTCCTTTCCTCAGAATCAATTGGCTTCGCTTCAACATAAAAAAAAAAGTGTGTTTAGCATCAAAATCCACATTAACAACGTTATCGCTGTCACAGGGGATATCCCACGCATTCTCTTGCAGACCACCGACACAATACACACAACGTGTATAAACTCTTTTATACACAGGGAGACACAATACTGTATGTGATTTCCTTATTTGTAGTTTCTTTTAACAATTGGGACTGGTTTAATTACAAGCAATTATGCCAACATGGATGGACTCTTTATAGTGCAGCGTAAACACCGGACTGTAGTCCGGACACAGTAGAACAGGTTTGCCAGGTTTGCTAGGCTGACTGATTCAGGTAGAATGCACAAATAGATGCACTCTGTGACCTTACAACTCCACCCTACACCAGGTATTCACACACAATGTAGACGCCATAAAGGACCTGAATGTCTCATGTCAAATCTCATTGGCTGTAGCAGTTGTGACGCCTGCCCAGTGGAACACACAAAGTTCATGCATTCATCTCTATAGAATATAGTTGACAACAGGGTGCTGGGTGTCCCATAAAGGCAGATACTTGGATACTTGCACCCCATCAATGACATAAAACACAGAAATAAGGATGAGACAAAAATAGCAAATAATGCGAAGCTCACTCCAACTATAAAGACAAGGATATGAGACAGGCCAACTGTTACAGTGATGCACTGTGGCCCTCTAGTGGCCATTGCACTTCATGTCAGAGTAAGGAGATGAGGTAAATGAACAGATGAAACACATTTCACACCCCTTTCACATTCACAAACTAAATATGACTCCTACATACAAACTAGCATACTCGTTTTGTACACCACAGATTTGAGCTATATATTTAAAATAGACCGATACATTTCAGGTGCAGTGTTGCTTTTCTACACCGCATCTACATCTACACTTACTGCTTTAGTGGTGTTAACTCAGAAATGCTGAGTTAACAAAATTAGCAAATTTTGATTGCTTTAACATTACTTATATCCAGTAACGTGCAACCTACAGTTGCAGCGTATTGAGATGCCATCTGATCTTAAATCTCTGGCTGGTCTACATATCGTTCATCTCAATGTGTGTTACCCAAAATGGATATGACTAGAATATGGGTTAAATCAACAGATGTGGACATTGTTGTAATATCCAAAAACTGGCTAACCAAAACACGTTGCAGTCCTTGATGCACCTTTTATCCAGAATAAAATATAGTGAAATTGTTTCAGCTGGGGATCTTAACTGGGATCGTCTTCAGCCAGTGTCTGACGACGTTAAATCTTTTGGCGATTCCGTCCCAGTTGATTAATTCATCCACTCATCCAAATCTTAAATGCCCCTTAATGATTTGATGCTCATAAATTCTCAGCGGTTGGCATTGTGTTGCTACTGGATGATAACTTACAGTAGTATGCAATGGTGCATTTCCCTCTGGTGCTAGAAACTGCAATAATAGCCGCCACACCTCACCTCTGAATCACAGAGACCAAACCACAGGCAAAACTGTCAGGCATAAGTGGCATTAAAGGGACACTCCTCGATTTGTATGGGGAATTACCCACATTGTTGAAATGAGTGTTACAAAAATGTTGTCGTTTTGATCTGAAACTCTCATTCCGCTCCCGCACTTGTGTGCTGTGTGACTTACACTCCTCACTACTCCTCTACCTACAGAGTTTTATCTTCCTTCACCTACAGCCACATACACAGCTGTGTTTAAAAACACAAACAGTGACATTTGGGGTTGTGGGGGCGCTACAACACAATAACAACAAATATTATACTTACCATCATATCACTTATCTAGGATAGGCCTCTCAGGACCTGAGGTGGCCTGTGCAGCGCCAAATGCCCTACCTGTAAGGCTTCGAGGGCGGGCCTCTGCCAGGTCTGAGATGGCTCCGGTGGTGACTGTCTTCCTCATCCTGGAGCCAGAGGCTGCAGCCCCCAACGCAGGCTTGGCCAGGGCATCATCACTGCTGGCTCTCTTCAGCTAGAGCACAACACACATCTCCTGTCATCTACTGTAGCTGGCACCGTAACATTAGTGATAACAAAAGCTTTGTAGAACATTTGAGCATGTTCCTTAGCTCGATAACCTAGGGCCATAATAGTGATTCTCACTTTCAACAGTAGCGTCATCTGGACAGCTCCTCCACCCCCAACCCCCCACTCTCCTTTCACTTCCATGCATCTCCATGATTACATGAGTCTCAAACACATCCGGTATCGGTCTGTGGTTTAAGTCTTTTGAATGTTACAGTGCTCTATTTACATTATATTAGGAGGAGCGCATGAATACACTGGCTTGACTGGATCTTCTTTCACATTCAGAAACAAATGCAATGTAAACAGAACACTAGGAGAATTAGACCACATTCTTTTTATTTTGTTCTATGCTCTGTTTCGACCTTCATATTTTAGTTACATGTTTTTACAACACTATAAATTCACACACACACACACACACACAGGGGGCATGCCTGGCTGTCACTCACCCGGCTGAGGCGCAGGTCTGAGGCGAGCGTGTTGGAGGATCTGGAGGTTTTCAACGAGGTGGGGGCAGTGGAGGAAGTGGTAAAGGAGGCCGTCTTGACCCGCTCCTGGAGCCCTGGCTTGGGGAGCCCCACCTTGGTGGCGCCCCCTTTCAACATGGCCGTGTGTCGTCCTGCACCTTAGGGAAAAAGTTGTGTATAATATACACTGTAGTGGTAGCAGGATAGTCAGGATGTGGGTTCGAGCCCCGGAGTCCTTGAGCAAGCTCTTATCTGCTCCTTCTAGTTATTGTGTTCATTGCAAATCGCTTTTACAGTTAGGTCTGCTAAATGACCCAACTGTAAACTGTAGCACTAGCAACAATACATCTATAAAATGAGCAGTTAAAAACACCACAAGTAAGATTTATAGTTTTTTGAAAGCATATAAAACCTACAGTACAGCAGCCTGTGAGCGCAGCTGAGATCGAGGGCCAGTAGCCAAGAAAAAAAACAAAAAAAAACGGCCCATCTTATCAGATCTCCTTTCAAGCAGTGTTGCTGGAAGACCAGCACACCACAAATCCACTACCTTTACAGACCAACAAGCAGTAAAAAAGGGCACTGGCTTCACAGTTGTAAAAAGGATGATCCCGTATGAAATGTATTTAAACAGGCAGTCACGGAGTAACCTCAAGGAAAGGCCATTTAGTGAGGCGAAAAGCACTTAAGCAGAGACCCACCCCTGTAGCGGTAATGAGCCGTGCATCTCCCATAGGATGTACCAGGTCACCAATCTAGAGGCAGTGGGAGGGCTGGGCTAACCAAAGACCTCACTGTAGGACCCAGAGGTCTGCTGTCTGTAGTCTCCTAAAAAGGCATCAATTGGAGGCACGGTGGCGGATAAAACTACTTTCTTTAAAGAAGGGATTAAAGCAGCACAATATGTTGAGATCCAACACAAAGGCAGAGATTGTTACGATGGTCCCAGGTCAATGTGAAATGTTCCCAACAGAGGGCACCCAGTGCTTCATATGTTTTACACTGGGGAGTAATGAGAAAACGCTCGGAGGTTCTTACAGAATTATGTGATTATTAACAACAAACTGTATGCACTTTGTGCGTGTGCGTGGCCCCGGTGGCTCATCATATGATGGTTAGATGGTTAGGCCCTGCACTAAGCAAGATCCTGTGACTACCTCCTGCCCGTTTCTGTATTTTCCCAGACCAGGCATCTCAACTCAGGTCACTGTCACGCAGTGTGGCACCGATCATGTCCATGCACACGTTAAAACGCTCGTTGGTCCGCAGTCAAATCCATACAGATCGGCTCCATTATCATGTGGAATAACCTCGACAATGTTTTAGCTGAACAATATTTTGTGAATACATGTCAACCAGGCAGAGGATAAGCAAATCAATAACATATGAATCAGGCAAAAGCCTCCACAACCGCCCCCCTTCAAACTATAGCGGGTCTAATCTGGGTTACTAGATACATGCCACCTTCCATATACCACTGCAAGGTTCTTCGACAGGAGGCGGATATGTAAAACTGACCTGTCCTCTTCATAATCCTCTGCAGAGATTTGAGGACCAGTTTTCAGAAGCCAGGGCTGTCTGTGTCCCACTTACTTTAGAATGGCCTAGTTAGAACCCAAACTGTCTTTGAGAGAGACAGCGCTCATCGCATTTTAGACTGGAACTCAGTTAAGAGACACCCTACAAGCGTATAAACACAACGTACAGTGCAATGCATTTGAGTAGGAAGGCAATCACAATGACAAGGACTCAAGAAAAGAAAACATACTGTACACAGCTAGATTTTCTGCCTACCAGCTTGAACAAAACTAACATCATGTTGGACTGAAATCTGGTTCCTCGCTAAATGGAACCCAGTAAAACTCTAAATATGGGATTTGCTCTGAAAAATAGCAAATTAGAAAGTCGAATATGATCTGTGGCCACGGCGGCCATAACCATTGGGTTGCACTGGGCCTTAATTATATTGCTCAGGAACAGGAAGATGAATGCAAGGGCTAAAAAGGGGACAGAGCAGTGAAGAAATTTCAGAGACTGTTGCTGTTGTGCTACTGTTGCTGAGAGCAGATAAGAAAGGAGGTAGATGGATGATCAACTGACATAACTCATCTGTGAAAGGACTGCAACAAACACTCATCTTATCCTAGGAGATGGCCTTGTTCTTTGGTCAAACAGCCTGACATTTTAGAGCTTATGAATTCAGAAACACTGTCTCCAACAAGCCAATACACATCAACTATGCTTCTAATCTTCCAGAACATCAGCTAAAGTTAAAATACTTCTCAGAGTATTTTTTCGACGTCTCTGTTCATAGCATCGATGGATACATTGAAAACGCCAGATCCAAAAGAGACATCTGAACAACACTATAAAAGGAGGATTCCCTTACAAATGCTCTAAAAATGAACAGGCGCTGTGTTTACAAAATAAAATGCTCTGAAGCAAGAATAAAGCTGTGAGCTGCACCAAAACCAAACCAGGGACAGACAAGACCAAAAAAAAACCTACTGCTAGAAATCTCTGCAACAAAGAAGTCACAGAGAGACACCACACACACTTTCATTGCTTGACTGTGTGTAGGTTTGTATGTCCGCACCACTGCCACAAATACGCAACAGTTACTGTAGTGGGGAAGCTCTGACTGTGATCACATCCTGGCCATGCTATAACTTCACAGCAGGCTTGTGCTGTACAGTGCTCGTGCTCGTGTGCCAAGTCAGGGTGCACATGGTAGTTAAATTGAGTGTGTCCCATCATTAGGAAACAAATGGAGCATGTATCACTGATAAGTATGTCACTGTCAGAGGTCTGTCAGAACCACAGCTCAACTTCCGGTGTTTAGGTGTCATGCTTGAATCTAAATGTATTTAATTTCAGTTTAGACCACAAATAAGTGCCATATGCACTGCATAACAGAGAAGGCAAATCAAGCATGTCTAACCCTTTCAAATTGTTACATCAAGAGATTAACATATTTAGCTCGCTTTTGTTTTACTGTATCACATGAGCGCAGCATTGCTAAAGTCTTTCCTCTGACAGGTTCCTGCTGACCGACAGCAGGCCAACAAGTGCAGCAACGTGTCATTCAGCCAGTACACGTCCCTTTGTTTCCTTATTGCCTGAGCCAGGCTTGGCAGAAGTCTACGTGAAAGATTGTGGGCTGAATGTCTGCTAGAATATCTGCTAGATCACAATCTCTGTGATGTGCCCCTGCCTAGCTCACAACAGCACAGCATAGAAAGATAACTGTGCAGAGCGGGCATTTGCCTACAAATACAGCCCCTGGCCAGACACTACAGCAAACTGTTAGTAAAATACTACAGCTTACACCCTGCCATATTGACTTGGAATGTTAAATATACTTAAGTATTCAAGGGCAGGCTACAATGGTTAAAATGGTAGCCTATTCCATTTGAATCCATCTTTCACAAATTCGGTCTGAGCGCCAAAACATTCTCCACATACTTGAAAACACAAACCGATTGACAGACTATCCTGACGTCATCTTGAGATATAGAGATATGATGGATATGCTAAATAAGAGAACAGAGACACAGAAACCGATGATGAATATCCCAGAGAGAGATACTTACAAAGGGAGCAAATCAAATCAACCCAAACCTCCAGCGATGTACTGCCTCACGTGTTTGGAAATGGATGCCGTCCAAGAGCCTGCCCCCTCTCCCACACTGCCCGCCTGCCTAGGACCACAGCCGGCTAGAGTCCACTAGAGAGGGAGAGGAATCTAGCTGTGTACCTTGGCACAGGGAATCAGGATGAGGAAGTCTCTCTCTCTCTCGCTCTCTCTCTCGCTCTGAAGGGGAGAGTGAGTGGAGGAGGAGTTCCCAAATAGGCTATTGGACAGAATACGTCTATGCACGAGTCTATGCACAGGGTGATCATTACCTGCATATGAAACACTTTAAGCGGTTGTTGTTGTTTGAATAATGAGCTCATACTGTGCTCTCCTCAGAGCTATGGTTCATCATCTGATTAAACTCTGATGAACCATGTGTCAGAGGTTCGTGGGCGAGACACAATCACTACATTGTACATTCACAAAACCAAGAACACAGTATAAAGTAATGTCTTGCATTCAGCACAAGGTGTGTGTGCAAGTGTGGTGGCTCAAACTTTAAGAAATCAAGATTGCATAATAAAAGTATCCGCTGTTAAACCGTGCGGTTTAACAACGCTGACAAAGCCATTCTTTGTCTCAGAGAAGTTCTCGACGTGAGGGCGGGAACATTTGTGGAAGGGTCTGCATTTTATGCCCTTCCCAACTGTTCCAATTTGGATCCCACAACCATGGCCATGCCAAAGCCATGGAGCATGTGGGCAGAGAGGGCACTGCTCTCTGGGCCTGCAAGAAACAGGCCTTCAGTTTGTGGTGGGCTCATATTGCCTGACCACACCCCTCTACAACACTACAAACGTTGCTTTCTTAACAAGCGCTGCCAACGGCTGAGAAAAGCTTGAGAATGCTTTGTAGGCACCACATCCTGTTTGACACCCAGCACAGAGCGATGTGGAGAGGGATTAGGCCCATGCTGCCTGCTTTTGACGCCCCCGCCAAAGGAACGGTGACATGGGAAATAACCGCAGCAGTAAATGCGACCTGCTGAAGAGCTGTTGGCATACTGTCCCGTTGTGACACACATTGCAGCTCACATTTATAATTAGGGCTGTGCTAAAAAATTGATACAATATATCGCAATATTTATTTTCGCGATATACTACATCGATTTCCAGCTCAAAAATCGATTCTATAAAAAAAATAAAAAAAAAATCTTTAACATTCATGTTTTAAACGGTGTGTGAACTACAACCTCCGTTCCTATAGATGTCTCAGTATGGCTAGTTGCCTAGAATTGATGGCCCCCCATTTCTGGTGGAGTGAAATTTGGATGCAACAGGACGGACGCGGCTGACAAAATTACAGCGGCTCCTTAAAAATATAAAGCCGATTTGTGGTATTTCAGCTCTGTTTTTACATTTTTAGTGAACTATGTGGAATATCGCAATATATCGCAATATGTATTGTATCGCAATGTATCGTGACGTAATCGTATCGTGAGCCATGTATCGTGATGCGTATTGTATCGTGAAGTCCTTGCCAATACCATATTTATAATGGTGGACAATTACTGCTAACCTTTCACACTGGGAGGACATCATGATCCTAATACGGTATATATTGTATAGAACACATCTGGGCGCGTTTTGAGGGGAAAGGGCGACCAGAGGAAATGGCAGACCAGACCAACCAGGGTTAGAAACAGGTCAAACAGAAATCGGTTATGAGGTAACATAAAGCAGGGTGGCTGGCTGCTTGTTGTTGATGGGGAAGGGTGACAGGGCCACCTGTCATTATGGGATATGAGAAACCGAGTGGTCCAGGCAATCAATATCACACTCCTTAGGGAGAAAAACATGAGATGGTGGAGGAGTAAAGACTTTTCCTCTCACTTTAAGTTCCCGGCAAAGGAAGGAGCCTTGAGTCAGACAGTGGCCCAGGATGGAAGAATAAAGCTTAAAAAACACACAGGAAGGGTGACTCAGCAGCGTGGAGCTGAAGATATTAACACCACTATGCTTAATGGAGCTTGTATGGTAGACAGTTTTTTTTTTATTGAGAAATATTTCTAAAATCCTATCTCTTGTTAACATCATGAAACCTGTCAAATGGAATTTTGTATTACTAACAGACAGACTTGCCTACAGATTTGCCAAGGGCTAAAGGACTGACAGGTAAACGGATTGAAAGAAGAAAGGAAAATCAATGGTGTGCCAAGTGTCTTTTATATAAACGCCGGCTCATCACACAGGAGCATCCCGGTGCTCCTGCAACAGAGCTTGGCAATAGCTCGATTCTGTCCTATTTCTACTGATTCTAGGGAACTGGAAAGGGAGAGAAAAAGACCTCTAAAGGATGACACCAATGCAGCCGATAACAAATGTTGATACAAGGTTGGCAAACACCGCCTCAGGCTAATTCAAAAGTGTACTCATGAACGGTCATAGGTTGCCATGGTGAAGTTTCAAAAATACCTTTTGTTTTCCAGTACCTGACAATCTTACATTACCAAAGTACTAGATATGTACTACAGTAGGTCCAGTGCTAATATATTTGCCATTATTAACGATAGTACTTCAACTACCCTAATCATCCCTTTTATGAGTTAACTAGAAGGCCAATAACGTCTTCACTAATGAGGATAGCATGCTTGAGCAATTACATACCCAACAAGTGAAAGAAGCACCACACCTCAAATACAACCCACAAAAAGACTGGACCAAAATCAACATGGGGGAAAAAAAAAAAAAAAAGACAAATATGCTGAAAGTCAGTCAGCACTGTTTGCATTTAATGTGGCTGTCAGGCCCTGTCAGCAGCTCTGCATCTGCACTGCACCTGGGCTGGAGAGCAGCGCGGTGTGCAAAGTGATCACCTCAGCAGAATTGAAACAGAAGTGTCTGCGATTAGCTTCTGCCACATGCTGAGAGACCGTCTCTGCTCTCCCTCTGGGTTCCCCTTTTGTCTGGGGATATGAAACTACTGCGCAACAGGACATCAGTACAGTTGTGGCCTAGCAACAGGACATCAGTACAGTTGTGGCCTAGTAACAGGACATCAGTACAGTTGTGGCCTAGCAACAGGACATCAGTACAGTTGTGGCCTAGCAACAGGACATCAGTACAGTTGTGGCCTAGCAACAGGACATCAGTACA
>JAOEHI010023792.1:13723-26687 GCA_025447815.1 Percopsis transmontana
GTTGTGGCCTAGCTTCATGCAGGATAATTCATTCATAGCAGTTGATCTCAATGCACTAAACAAATAGAATAGAATAGGTTCTAATAGAATATATTTGTTTATGTCAACAAATCCAAATACTTTGGATAAAAGCTAAATAGTGTAAAAGTAAATATATGCCTCCACGCTAACTGGACAATGCTGCCTGCTCCTGTACTGACATTGATAAGACTTGTTAGAGATGGGCGATACTGACAAAAATCAGATATCACACTCAATATTCAGCAGCGATATTTTGATAACTAAAATACCAGATGATATTTTGTCTGGCTTTTGCAGGAATAAGGAACCAAAGCAGGTGTGTGTATGTCTTTCACTTGCGGCCATTGTTCTAGCTGCTCTTGCATGGGGAGAAATCATTTGTTTCACTGTTGACATGAGAGTGAAAATGAGGAACGAGTGAAAGAGTAGGAGCCTGAGTTTCCTCACCGAGAGCCGCGGCTTATATCAGCATCTTTATGGCAACGACAGAGATGAGACGAATATAAACTACTGTAGTGACTACTGATTCAAGCATTTGCTGACACAGAGCTAGGCATTTGGCTAGCCTACATCTCATCAGGCCATGGGTTCTCAATGAGTAGTCTCTCTCCATGGCACCAGGCTCATTAAAAACCTTCAACTTCTGAATTGCAGTGGTGAAAAATTCAGGCACTGCTCAATGCCGCATTTTAAATAATTCACATTCTGTACAATATTTAGAGGAGGGGGGGTCATATTTGTGAACCTAAACCCATGACAAGCAGACACCACTTGCTATAGACCGCCTATTAATATCAGCAACCTGATCTGTTCCTCTCTGGCAGATACACTGGTGTGTTGGATACACTGACCCACACTGTCCTGGATTCACCATGTACTGTAGGAGCTTAGATTACCGGGCCCTTCATGTATATTTAATCTCATCCTCTGCTCCATCATTCTCAAAGTGGAGCTCCCCCGTGGGCCGCACTTCCTGCTCCGCCGGTGTCAAAGTTCCCCTCTGATAAACAGTCAGTCAGAGCCACGTAGCAGAGACTTCAGCTGCCTTCCTGTCTGCCTGCTGGGCCGCATGCATGTAAGGCTACAGCGAGTGGGAGGATTCTATAGAAACGCGGCATGAGAAAATCGCATGAGCACACTGAAACTCTATAACCTAATAAACACATGAGCGATGCCACTGAGCAGTCCACAAACGAGGCGTTCCCTCCCCTCCACAGGCTGCTGCTGGTATGAGCGCTATTTGATGTGCAATGTGGGCGTGTTCACCACCGTATGTGAAGTGAGACACAAAAAAGGAATACAATTAAGACATGCATCAGCTGTTGAGAGCAAACATCTGATGGCACTCCTACAAACAGGCAGCTGTCATTTATTAACTTGCTTATCCTGTTTACCAAGAGTCCCACAGGAATATCCATAAAATTATAATGAATCACGTTTCTTACTTGCAAATTGACTTGCAACTTATGCGTGCGAGTTGTTCTCGTTACTGCAAACAATGTGGCGATACTATTTGTGCTCAGAAGACATAGCAGACTGTGCAGAAATTAAAGTGACAGGACTAGCTATACGTTTGCCCTGATGGCTCATTTGTATCCATTTATAGAAACGACAGAATGCCTCACAGTTAGTGAGTCAGGATTCACAAGTACGCCGACTGTTTCCTGGACCTAAAAACTGAGGAAAAGGAATGAGAAAAAGGAATGCCTAAAATCTACTGTAGATTCCATCACTGGTAATCTGCACGTCAGACAGATAATGCTGTGGTACTACAACAATTCTAGATATCCACTAGCCTCTGGAGCTATATGAGAAAGGAAGAAAAAAGAAAACAAAGAAGGGGTGTTTAATAAAAACTCTGTACCGGTCAGTGTGCATCCTGATCTAATGAGTATTCACCTCCTTTGTCATTGTGGGGGTGTGGTCGTGTTTAGCGCTGTCTGGGAGGAAGTGTCGGGGAGGTGTGGTTCACGGGACTCGGGGAATGGAAACAGGTGAGGGTAATCACATACATGCGTTGTATGTTTACAACGCAGGATAGTCTAGTGGTCTAGGTGTTGGACTCCCAGCCAGAAGAGGAGCCCCAGAGGTGGCCAAACCTGTAAGCATCCTTGAGCAAAATGCCAGACCCCTACCTGCTGCATGTAAAAGCGCCACGTAACTATAAGTTGCTTTGGATAAAAGCCTCTGCTAAATGACCCAATTGTAATTGTTTGTGTGAGAATAAACTGGTCAAACGCGGTCTGCTTAACCGAACCCAACAGTGTTAGCGTGTTCTCTGCCACAGAGATGCACCTTTATATCTGCCACAGAATCACTTAAGACAGTGCCCCTGCTACTGCAGCAAAGGACGTGCCACTTCAACTGTATGCAGACCATGCCTCGCCTGTTGGGAATAGATAACTTTCTTTTAATGTGTATGCATGTTGTGTGTTTACTAACTGGCCATGCCCGGCAGAGATGGGGATGCAGACAACAGCAGTAATTTTCTTAATCACAAGAGGCGAGTGAGAGCTACTCTCACAGTTTCACTAGGCAGGTTGGGGAGTACCAATGTGTCCCTATTCACACCTCGCCATGGATCAATACCTCATTAAGGGGATATGGTTGAGCCTAGGGTGAGAGTGGGCTTGTGTCTGCAGCTGCAGACACTGTTTGACCGTACAATGCAGCTGGTCAGCATGTTATTCCCTGTGTGAAGAATTATAGAGCTGCAATGTCTTTCTTCCTGCTCTCCCTGCTCTCCACAACTGGCGAAGGTGACTCCAATGACTCCGCTGTCCCCCCTCCCCCAACCTACAGTAGTTCATACAGTACAGTAAGCCATCTGGAGCACATGGATAGAGAGCACTGGCATATGTAAGCATGCACCACGTGTTAAAGAAAAAAACAAAACTAAAAAAAGCTAGGAGATCTACTGCAAATACGTCCCTATTGTCCGGGTGCCACGATTGGGTAGCCCACAAAAGTGAATCCAGGACAGCAACTTTGCAAAGGCACTGGCAGCAAGGCACTGAGACGTTACAATACCCCATAACCTATCCCAGACGGACATGGGCCGGATGCAGCGGAGACCTACGGGCATCTTTCTTTGCCTCGTGTAAATATGCATGCCTCCGCCGCACAACTGGACTTGGCTCCATGCTCACCACACAGGCCTGGCTATAAATAGCATCACAGGTCCTCCAATGACAACCGCTGCCTGTGTAATGAGCTCAGCAGAGGAGGGCCGTACAGAGGAGCAATGAAAGGACAGAGGCAGGTCAACTCCTCCAGGACTTGTGAGGACACACCGTAAAGAGTCCAGTGCTGATGTCTTTATCAGAGAGAAATACAAAGCCATAAAAATTACATTCAATTACATTAAATCAGCCTCGTCTTGTTCCAAGATGCATTCAAATGTATACTGTAATATTATGGGGGGAGAATAAAAACACACAGGGACACAGGAAACCCACACACGCAATGAGGAAGCAATATGCCAACGGAACACTGAATATGATCCCTTTGTGTACAAAATGTTAAATAATGCTACAGGTGGATAGGTAACCCTTACCCTAGCCACCCAGTACAGTACTAACCATGGCTAACCATGTACAACAAGTAGCGTGAATACATTACTTTGAATGACAAGGACAAGGCTTTTATGTCCCTATACTCTCTGTATTATCAAACGCAAACGCTACGTGTATAGCCTGGTTTTATGTTTTCCCCCTAGCAGGGCAACTGTTCCAGGCGCCACATCCTGCATGAACCACTGCAAGCTTGACCTCTTCTAAAAATACAAGCCTATGACCAACTCTTTAATTAGGATACATTACACAAGTTTCCTTTTTGTGATTACCCAGACGTGCAATTACGTTTTGGGGAACTACGTCCTCCTGCATTTGACCCAGCCTAACTAACGTTACCCAGGAGCAGCGGGCTGCCCAACTTCAGTTCTAACGCCAGTGTTAACGGCAGTTATTTTAAGCCCACATCTAACAACAGGGTAAACAACTCCATGATTCTCTATACTGTTCAAAAATAATAAAAAGCTAGTTTAATATGATTTTAATCAAGAATTTATCACGCCCACAGAGCGAGCTTGAAACTTCCTACCCTCAAGCTAATAAATAGGATTTGCGTTTCACATTGCATGAACAAAAAATACACTTGCAGCAAACTCATAAGCCATTCGGTATTAAAATAGGAAGCCTGTCTTTATCTCAATGTAAGATTGTGTAACGTTAGTCACGAAGAAACAAATTGATCGATGAAAGCCTCGCAACAACAGGCAGGCAGTCACACATCAGATGTTACTGTGACCAACTCTACTGGACAGAACGACTCTGACAGCTTCCCTAATTTCGGCCAAAAAACAATTGCGCTACCGATTAAATGTACGTTTTCCAAACAAGGAATTTATGACTGGAGCGAGAAACGCAACAGAAGAAGGAATAAATGGGATTCGTGCCTCACCTGTTCAATATTGCGGGTATACTGCTGTTCATACGGGGTGCTCGCGCCTCACACGCGTGAAGCGTTTGTTACGTCAGCGGCAGTGCCGCGCGAGTTTGGTGCATTGGTCCAAAAGGCTTCTGGGACTTGTAGTCTCTTTCAATAAGTATGATGTTTGTGGGTCTGTTTTTAGGCTTTCGAAAAAATAAACCAAGAAAATGTTAAGTCTTTGTTGTAATTCCTTCTCTCAATAACAGTAACTAGGTGTGTTCACACCTAATCTAAAGACAACATGGACAACGTCCTCAAGGTTAAATCAGCAGAATCACATTGTGTCGAATGTGCCAACATAAATTAAAACGTGTTGATAATCGAGATACTTCTGACATCATATATAATCAAGTACTATATGCTAACATTTTAAAGTCATGGTTTTGTTATTTGTCCAATTTTGCGTGTTAAGAATTGAAAGAATCTACATATGCTTGTCATTGATTTCATTTACTTGACGCACTCTCATTGGAAAACATGGCTGCGTCCACGGGTGCTGGAGGTGTTCTTTCCTCCGACTCGCAAGGCTCAGCCTCGAGTAGTTCGAGCGTTGATACCCAAGAATTTCAGTACAGTGTGCTTTTAGACCATCTTATCGGTGAGAAGAGGACCAAGAAGGAGTTAAATCCTGCAGTTATGGGGGGGCTGCCAATGCCCCACAAAAGCGATGAGCAGAAAATGATTGAACGAGGAATGGAAAGCTGTGCCTTCAAGGCAACTTTAGCATGTGTCGGAGGTTGGTGTTTAATATATTTGCCCAAAATAACAACTATTTGGGCGCTGTTAAAACACAACGGGATAGGGTCTATTCCATAGGTGTATTCCAGCAAAGGGGAAGTCACCTAATTTCTTTCGTTTCCGCGGGTCCTTTTAAAATTCTTAAAGTCTAAAATCCAGTAATCTTAAATTTAAGTTGTCACATGACATGTCTTAATTTGTGACTTAAAGTAACGAATTTGAAGCCCGCTGCACCTTGTGCAAGAAAAGGCACAAACTAACGTTAGGAGCTTTGGGTATAAAGCAGTCTATGTTATAAAGGCATTAGAGTCGCCATAAAAAGCCACCAGCAAACACCTGCCCTCACACAATATTGTTGTGTTTTCACATCGGGAGCATCACCAAGTTCGGGCCCTTTTTTTGTCAGTATGGACGTGAAATAGGCCTTAAATTGCATTCATAATGGTCTTGAAAGTATTTTAAAGTAGACCCCTGCTCCTCCTTTAAGAGCTTCAAACCTGCCTAGAATATTTATACGCTGGCGAACTAATTATTTAAATCTAAGTTGGGTTTGTTTTCTGTGATCCTTGTAATAACTGCACAAGAAGGATTTCTTCTATGGAAAATCAGATATTGATGTTGGAGTATTTCCTTTCCACAGGCTTTGTACTTGGCGGGGCGTTTGGTGTGTTCACAGCAGGAATAGACACCAATGTTGGCTTCGACCCCAAGGACCCCATGAGAACACCAACGGCACGGGAGGTCCTCAAAGATATGGGCCAGCGGGGAATGTCGTATGCTAAAAACTTTGCCATTGTGGGGGCCATGTTCTCCTGCACAGAGTGCATAATAGAATCAGTAAGTTAGACCTTTAGGTCGGGAAGGATGATGGCGGTGCCCTGGAAATCTTCTTTCACTTAGAAACGCATATTACTAAATTTCTCTCCCCTAAACCTTGTGCCAAAATGCTACTATACTAGGAATGAAAATAGTTATGATTGCATACTGCAGTTTAGAAAAAGAAAAAAAGGATGTACAGTACTCGAGGCCACTGTAAAATATAAAATGACTAAAATGTTCCAAGATGATGGCTAAATATCAAGGTATAAATGAGAGAAGATGAATTCATGATGGTGGCAGTCCAGTAGCATGTGTAGAGGTTGGGAAATACTGTACTTCATTAGGCAGAAGACATAATTTGCAGTAAAACATGTTATTTAATAACACGATTCCACCCAAAAATAGCGAGTTTGTGGTGTTTACCTGGCAGTTGTGTTCATTAGCAAAATCTTTCATTTTCCTTACTGCTCTCATGGCGCCCTCTTGTGGTAAATTGCTTTCAAGGAAAAATAAACAACTGATTGTCCTGTTTATTAAATCTGAATACTTTGTTTGATTTAAACTGCTTAAAATAGCACCAGGGCCTTTTTAACAATGAGTACTTCATTGTATCAGTTCACCCTTTGTAGTGGCATAATAAGTGTCTTTTTCATACATCCCCCATTGCGCCCCTTCATACAGTAAATCAATTAATGTTTTTTTATACATTTAATTTTATGAGGCATCACTATTTTTGTAACGTCCATGTATTGTTTTTATTTACAGTGCAGAGGAAAATCTGACTGGAAAAATGCAGTGTACAGCGGCTGCGTTACTGGGGGAGCGATAGGATTCCGCGGTACGTAACCACACAGTGAGGCAGAACTTTACTGTGTTTTTTATTTTTTTCATGTTTGCTGTAGTAAAGGTAATGTTTTTTGTGTTGACATTTTTCTCTTAATGCAGCTGGTCTCAAGGCGGGAGTGCTGGGATGTGGAGGCTTTGCTGCGTTCTCCGCTGCCATCGAGTACTATCTGCGATGAGAGCCACTCTGGCTTGTGGACGTGACCTCTACAGACTGTGACTTGGGTCAAAGACTGAACAAATATCTGGACCAGACAAAGAGACTTTGTTCATTTTAATCTTGTTAATACTAATATATGCAGAGGATGAGTTTGTGTAGCCTCCCAAGTGGAAGCGTCTTCATGTAGTGATTGTATGTCCACTGAGTTTTATTCTGCTACAGTGGACTGAGGGAACACTGGTCTCTCTCTTTGATGTGAATCATACTAAATGGAAGGGGAAAAAGGATCCTAATTTCAGGCTTGTGTTGTTATACATAACTTCAAATACTGGACCATAGACTTCTAATTGGAACTATTAACTTATTTTCATTTAAGGTTGATTGGCATTTTGATAAATACAGATGGTAGTGCACTGTTAAATTGACTGACTATATGTGCAATACTGAAGTTTTGTTACACCTTCAACTTCATGGCTTATCTTAGTATAAGATCACATGCTGACTGTTGGGCATGTAATAAACCCCCCTTTGCGGTACGCAATGAACTGGAAACTTAAAAGCATACTTCTAATGTGTCTACTGGTATGTATTCTCAAATTAATTTGGTAAGCAAAATCAAGTTTATTTTAGGTCTATTTCAATTTGAATCCACATTTCAGTAAACCCTACGGCAGTTTAATGCACATTTAAATGTAATTATTAGGCAAGGCAAGTTTATTTGTAGTTTTCATACACAAACCAATTCAAGGTGCTTTACATTAGACATGACATATAGTGTACATAGTCAGTACAATGTAATTAAAACATTTTATTTGGAGGTTCCAAAATGCAGAAGTTCTGTCACAAAACGTGAAATCTTGATAAATAAATATGAATTTGCTGCTGTGTACACTGATAGTGAGGCACTTTGTCTGTTCATTGTAGTAAAGTGGGCGTTCAGTCAAGATGTCTGCTTTGTTGTGGGGACAGGACAGTCTAATGGTCTGGGTGTTGAACTCCCAGCCAGAAGGTCGTGGGTTTGAGCCCCAGAGTTGGCCTACCTGTAAACATCCTTGAGCAAGCCTAACCCCCATGTGCTCCATGTAATAGCAGCATGTAATTGTATGTCGCTTTGGATAAAAGCCTAATGACCTAATTGTAATTCAAAGAAGGATGCTGGCGGGACAAAATATCTCAAGGTACTGTATCTTCTGGCTGTGATAGCTAGTAACATAAATTCCTAAAAGTTGGGCTCCTTATTATACACAGCCAGCTAGCCATTCCATCCTAAATAAAATTGAAAAGTTGAGTGTGATTCAGTGAGTAGCAACCATCTAACAATAACACTAGGGGGCACTATTGGCTAAGGGCTACCAGATTAAAAACTCCCTTCTTTGGCCAGCGTGCTCCAGTGTACCCTAGTAGGCCTACAGACGTAAGGCCAAAGTATACTGTGCGCAGAAAGCTTGTGCACTGAGATGCGTCCGCAAGAGGAGAGAGTGAAGTATATAGAAAGCCAAAAGGGTCACAATTCGCCCTAAATGGAGTGTACTTGGTGCCAAGGGCGTGACCCTTTTGGCTTTCTTTTAATTATACTTTGAAGAGCCAGAGGCCACGCAGTCGGTAGTATACTTTGGCCTTTAAGTGTTGACCTTCTACTACGAAGATATATTTGATCATGCAAAACATGTGCATCCTTGCACACTTTATTAATGGAAATGATCAGTTGGAGTAGGTTTAATCAACTACAACATATATTAATGCGTGTTGAAAAACATTAAGAGAAAGAATGTCCTCAGAAATAGGCTAGTCAAATGTGTTTACTGTGACGGCTTAAGCGGTTTAGTTTCGGGGTCTCATTCATTTCTTTGCAGTTGCTTGTTGTAAACCAGCCGTTTGCAAAATGTAACTAATATCATGGACAGCAATTTTCCTCAGTGAGTAAGTTCAACAAATACACAAAATGACAGTGTTTGGTAACTTTTATTTTACTAGAAAAGGGGAAGGGGAGTTCACATTGACATGTATCATCATTATTACAGTATGTTGAAATTCTTCTCAGAGGAAGTAAAATAGCATTTTTTGCTTTTATTTTATTCTTATATTAAAAATATGAAATAGTACTCATCTACTGTAGCAGTGCTAACTTTTAAGATATGTGGCAGGCTTGATAGCATAAAGGTTGAATTTGTACAGAGCAGTGATGCCCATGTGTTAGTCTAAATAAAGAACTAGCTGTGACAACACTACCTTTGTGTTACCCAGCCTGTTTTGACAAGCTGAACATGCAATGAGGCCAACTACATAAACCATCCCTTAGATCATTACAGTGCTGTAAGACACTTGGAATAGGCTAGCAATGCAACAACAATAAAAAAGGCTAATGTTCCATTACATATGTATTCCTGTACAACCCTCATATCACAGTGCCCTTTCATCTCTATGAAGTGACGTAAAATCAAATGGCAGCCTTCACACCGTCTTCTGGCCTTCTTTTCAGTACAACCCACCGACAATTGACATTTGAAAGAAGAAAATAAAACAAAAAACTTCACTACCTAAATAAAGTTCAAAAATACTCCTCAGAGCATCTCTCTAGTTGCACAGAACTGTACAGGCACAAATCATATATATATATTTAAAATAAATAGGGCAAATTTGGGAGAGGGCAGCACTCTCTTGTTTGTCAATACAAGGAGAAGTGATGCCAGCCATTCATAAAGATGGCTTCCAGGGAAATTACAAACCTCATCAGTCCTTATAGTCCCTTAAACACACAGACACACACACACATACACACACACACACACACACAGACATGTTCCCACACTCAGACAGACATGGCCTTTGCCTTCACATGCACAAAGCCAGAGATAGCGAGAGACAAAGAAAAAGAACAGACAATCTTTCAACAAAATTCGATCTATAAAATGTGTAAATGCCATGTTTCTGGAATGCCTCTGAACGGGAAGGAGAAACAGAAACGGGGGGGGAGGGGGGATCGCCAAGCTTTTAGAGGATCATTGGAGGACGTCACCAGCGGACACTGGGCACCTGGGGTTGACGTGCCTCAGAGAGGGCCTTCTCCTTAACCCACGCTGGTCCCCCATCACCGTTTGTCTTACAGGGGGGTGTTGGTGGGTGAGAGACGGGCCTCGGCAACTCTCTGCTCTCCTGGACAACAGCACTGAGGTTTAAGGGGGGGGGATGACACCGCTCTCCGCACATACTGTACAAAAAAATGACATGACTACAGGACCGGCGGGTGGCTCTGGGGAGGGATATCCTCCACCTCCATCCCTCACCCAGGGTTAGTTTGGGGTGGGCAGGCTGTACAGTAGAACAGGGGTGAGGGTGGGGGGGTGGGGGGGATAGGGGAGGGAAGGATCCCACGTCCAGTCTCTCTTCTCTGGCTCTGGTTTCTGGAGGCCCGGGGTGGCGTTTAGACGTCAGTGGAGAAGTAGAGCGTGTTGCGCTTCAGCTCAGCGAAGGATATGGGTGGGTGCTGCAGGTAGTAGAGCAGCACCTGAACCTATGGGTGACAAGACAGACACGCCTAAAGAACACCGCAGTCACCTGAGCAACAGAGACGCAAGCTAGGTGAAGCTAAGTCAGTTCACTTCAGAACTTGGGATTAGAAGTTAAACCAAGTTGTCGGGGGAGGGGGGGGGACAGTTTTGGACCACCTGAGGAGACACCAACTTGATCTAAAAGGGACATGCACGTGGAAAAGTGAACTTGTTTTCTACCGTGTTCTGCCAGTTTGGAGAGCAAGGAGACACACGCTTGCTTCAACTGACTTTTCCGTTTGTAATTCACTTCCTATTGTACATTTTGTGACTGTTGGGAAGAACATCTTGTTTAGACGGTTGGTTGGTGAGCTCCTCCATAAGACTGAGCACTTCCAAGAGTGACAGATTCATTGTAAAAAGACAAATAGATCTCTTTTCCCCCCTCCCCATAACGTTCCTTTCAGGATGCGGTTGGAGAGGCATGCCTCTATGATATTTGACAATGTGTATACTCATGTAATAAACATTTGGAGAATAAATGAGCCCAAATACAAACACTTGGCTTTTCTCTAACTGAGAAATAAGGCTTCCTGTGTATCCACTCTGAGCCATTTATATTTTTACTCCAATACCCCAAGAGAAGACATTTCCGTAAAGGAAACTCCCTTCTTAGAGCAGAGGTGAAGGTTTAAAACCCAAATACAGCTGTGTGCGTACATGTACACAAACACCAAACTATCATCTCTATATAGAGGCAAAGAGGGCAACTGGCAGTAATTCTTTACTAAATGTACTCCGATATCGTCATCAACACAAGCATATGTGCGCACCTGTGCCATGACGTCGTGTGACCAGATGTCGGAGGCGGACGTGATATGCTGTCCTTTGGCGATTTCTGACTCGGACGGCCTGAGCAGGGTGGGGCCGAACACCGTGCCCAGGTTATGCAGGGACATCTTGTTGATGGGCTCCTTTTCAGCCACCCTATGAACACAGTTGTACACTTACACATTAAGAAGAATTACACGCATTTATGTCAAATCAAAAAAGGGCTCCATTCAAAGTAATGGCCATGATTTAACCCGGGCCTTGACCCATACTAGTGAATGCGGGTGGAGTACTGGAGGGAATTGTTTCTCGGTGGAATTCAATGCTAGCGGATCTGCATCACTGTGGCTAGGTTATCTCTCTGGCTGACCTGAGATGGGATGGCGTCTTGATGTCACCGGTGGCTTATCCCACTTATGGCCGCTTTCTGTCTTTCAGTGGAGCCAAGTCTAAAACGCTAGCTTCCACGAACCACAAACATGCCTTTCTGGTTCAAAGTAAAGGGCTGCTCTCTGGTTTATTAACTGGTGCAATGTGATGGCTTCCCCCCCTGCCCCTCTCTGTTTAGCTTGTTGCAACGGCCGAGCATCAAGATTCAAGTGACACCCTTCGCTTCCTGTGCACAAACCTTATCATTCACAGTGGGGTGTGTGTGTGTGTGCGTGTGTGTGCGTGTGCTTGCATGTGCATGTGCGTGTGCGTACCTCTTGAGGTGCTCCAGGAGACTGAGGAAGGTGATGAGGTTTGGGTCGGGCAGGGACCGCAGCAGGTGCATCATGCAGTTCTCCTTGGCTGCCGGGTCCGATAGAGCTGTGTGGTGTGTGTGTGGTGTGTGTGTGGGGGGGGAGAGAGAGAGAGTCACACCCTATTCCACATGGGCTCAGGTGCACCTGCGGTCTATCTATTCAGTTCAACATACAGGGGGCGGTAACTGGCTGGCTGTCCTCACGTTGCAGCCTGTCTTTCAGGAGGCTGCGGTCCACATGTTAACGACCAATCAGCGACATTGTGAAAGGTCACATTGGGACTTGTGCACGGATTCAGCCTACGTGTATTAGCCAATGTGCAGGCTATACACGTAGGGTCCATTCAAAGTAATGGCCATGATGTAAACACAGTTTTGTGTAACATGATGGTGTGAAGGGATGCATTGGTGGGTGAGCTGACTGGGCCACACACAGCCTACCTATGCCCTCCATGAAGGCCGGGTAGAGACGGTCGGTGAGCAGAGGCTCCGGAAGCTCCCGGAAGTACAGCTTGAGAGTGCCTGCGATGGCGTTGATGTCCATGTCACTCAGCATCACCAGGATGTCTTTGGTATCTACCGGGGGGGGGGCAGAGAAGGGATTGGAATAAGTCCAGTGTGAACCCAGGGGGATGCCAACACAACAGCCAACAGCTGGTGCTCCTCACGTCCCCCCTGACCGCTACGAGGGCAATTCCCCACAAATCAAGTCTTCCATTGACCCACAGCTGGGACCTACAGCTGACAGGGCGAGAGAGAGCGAGAGAGAGAGAGCGAGAGAGAGAGAGCGAGAGAGAGAGAGAGAGAGAGAGAGAGAGAGAGAGAGAG
>JAOEHI010023811.1:0-15333 GCA_025447815.1 Percopsis transmontana
TGAATGGTTGATTAGATAATTGCATTAATGAGAAATTGAACAGGTGTTCCTAATAATCCTTTAGGTGAGTGTATATTTAGATATTATGTATCTTTATTTGGCTGTGTTTCTTTTGCTGTAACACCCACATTTTTTGTACTTGATTAATCCCTCAGGGATCAATCAAGTATTATCTTACATTAATACACCCTGACCAAAACTAGACATTTTAAAGTGAATTTCTATATATTGATACTACATATTACCCACTATCCCTTAATGTACCATGGACCAGACAGACAAATTGCAGGCTTCCAGACAAACACTGGTGGGCTTCTAGCAGGTCTATAGTAGTGTCTCCAATCACAGCCTTGTATTCTCTGTTGAGGTGGACAGGTTGAAGACGCCTTGATTCAGATAAGTCTTTAACAAGACCGTGTGGCTTAGAGTGGTACAACACAATTTATGGTGCTCACACAAAATCAATGAGGAACATTGCCCACTTGATCTGAGCAGCAGGTCTATCCAGCATCTTGACACATCTCTCTTTTTCAGACACCCCACCCCAGCACCCCACCTTGCTCTGGGCCATCAAGACACGGGGGAGGACAGGTCAAGCATAAGAATGGGCAACAGAAGGAAAAGAAGCCTTTAACAGAATGAACCAAAGAATGACTAATAACAGAGCAAAAAAGGGTGTGAAAAGCCTTATTTATATATATATATATACAGTGGGAGTACAAGGTGCTATGTGTTCACGTATGTCTGCCTAACATACTTACCTATCTGAGAGTTTGTATTCATACAGTTTACTCTTTTTGTTCAGTTTACTCTTTTTGTTCTCTAATAAATAAATCAGAACTACAATTACAATTAGGTAATCTAGCAGACACTTTTGTCCAAAGCGACTTACGATTACATGGTGCTATTACATGGAGCAGATAGGGGTTAGGCATCTTGCTCAAGGATGCTTACAAGTAAGCCGACTCTGGGGCTCAAACACACAACCTTCTGGCTGGGAGTCCAACACCTAGACCGCTAGACTATCCTGCCCCCATAACTACTAATATATATCACTTAAACCTTAACATTTACACACTAGAGTTGTGTGACAGTATTGAATAAGGGTGAGATGTACAGGAAATCCATTAGCATTAGCTGAGTAATTGCATCTAAATATTTTCTCATGGCTTGGTTTGAATGCATTGATCGTAGAACGGTCAAGGGCGTACCGTAATACACACAGGGAGATATTACAGTGAAAGACACAACACCACTGTGGGTTAAATAAGAAAGGGTTTGTTTCATCAGCTTATTATCTAACACCAGCGCAACTGGGAGAACAATTCCCTACGCAGAGACACTAGACTAGTTTGTTCTCAGCATGTTATAAATAGTAATTAATCCAGAATACTGCCTACCCATAGCTCTTCCAAAAACATGGATTCAACTGGATGTTTTTTTTTTATGATGAACTGCCCAGTGGAGAATCTGTCCTACATTTTAAGGTGCATCTAAAATAAAAGCTAAGCTGATGTGACTGATGAGAACTGAGTGTGAAAGAAAAATATACTATATTTTTTCATAGCAAGAGAACAATTATGTAATTTACAGTATATAAATATACCTGGAACCAAATTGAATACGTTTTAAGTCAAAGCTACTGTAGAACTAACTTAATAGAAATAAGTTCTACTTTGATAGAGCTTACTTAATTTTATAATTATACTGTGTCTGTTCCCAAACATTGATTTCTTGGTTATGAATAACATACCATTCATAAGTAAAATGGCATCTGTTTTACTAGCCGATATGTAATTTTAAGTAGCTATACAAATTGTTGAATTATGGGAGCGAACACAGCTTGGGGGAACTCCCAGGAAGTGATTGAGACGGAGAGCTTCCATGCGGTAGCTCTCATTAAAGGACCTGTATTGCGGGCAGTGTTAAGTCCCGTGTGTGTATGTCAAAACTTGTAAATATACAAATAAAGCCATGCCACGCACGGAGGAAAGCCCGAATACCCGTGTGGACAGTGTTTGTGTGCCACAGATAGCTTATCTTAAATGTATTCAGTATGCGGGCCTACATGCTTTGTGTAAAAAAAAAAAAAAAGAAATGGTTCCAAATGAGTGACAGTAATATTAAAAACATAATACTGTATGTAATTTATAAAAACAAACTGAGCACAAAATTCGCATGGAGTCAGTGGGAGATGTGTGCCTGCTTTTGAGAACATACAGTACATGCAGGGGGAGATTGAGGAGAGCACAACCTGCAGGTCCTGCTCTACTGTCTTTACATGTATGTCAGGTACGAAAAGGCCAGATCACAGAGGAACGCGTTTAAAATGTTTTCTTTTGTATATATGATTGAAGGGTATTAAACACACAGTTGCTATAAAAAAAAAATCTGAGGAGCAGTGATTGTGCGCGGCACCCCTGGCCCGGGAACAACTGGTCTAGTGGTTAGGGTGTTAGGTTTTGGGGAGGATGGCGCTTGCCCCTCTTGATTCTGGACAGTCAATGGCGGTGAAGAGGGGTTTCTCCCCGGTATCCTGGCCGGCAACATCGCCCACAACAGCAAGCCAAGAGGGTGGTGCAAGCCGTGGTGTATTTTTATTATATTGTATTCGTTTTACTTTGATCTCTCTGTAAATTGTATTTCTTATAAAGGTGTGCCAGTGCTGCTACAAGGAAAGTACATTTTATGTATCCTGGCACTGCCATTTTACTTGACCAATAAACTGAAACACCCTAGTTTGAAACTGAAACTAGGGTGGTCGACTCCCACCTGAAAGATTGTGGGTTAAATCCCCAAGCAAGCCCGGCCTACATGTAAGCATCCCTGAGCAAACTGCATAATCTTACTGCTCCTTAAAATTTGTGTCATTTGTTGTAATATTTGTAAAGCTAAATGACCTACTTGTAATTGTGTTTGTAAGTACGTGACTGTGTGTGTAGATAGAAAGTGCACTTCTCTCAGAGTGCTATCAGTGTAGGTAATAATAAAAATGACATAATTTACAATAATCTGCTAATAATTTTGCTCAGGAGGTGAAAGCGAGAGCCAGATATAATGTAATACTGCCATGCAGATATTAATGATCAAAGCTGCCTAGTGTGCGCGTCATTTACACTCTGTGGTTCGTAATGATTTCAGATGAAAGAAATTAATCACACATTACAGTGCTAATGAACAAGGGCTGTACGCAACGTGACAGTGGAGCGTCAGACACTTTTAAGTGTTGTCTTTTTTGTTTTTTTTTCAGGGCGAAAATCTACGGGTGATACATTTCATATTCTTCAGATTAGAGCGTCGTCTTTTGATCAAGCTAAGGTTTAACTTGCACCCAGCTGTGAGCGAAGCCAACATAAAAAAGTCCTTTGAAAAGCACCATTAAAAGGAGATGAGAGGGGCTCTGGAGCTGTGCTTGCTGTAGATGGCTCCCAGATGAAAGACGAGGCATTCTCTTTGTTAGCCAATGTCATCGAGTGGGTTTAAGAGAGGCCGAGTTGGACCTCCACAAAACCACGGCCTTTCACATGTGACCAGCATCTCCAAATTCTCAGAGGGCACCTAATATGGCCTTGTGTTTGAGTGCATGCACACATACAGTATGATACATTTATGATAAAATATTCATTTTCACTATAAAATGTCATGTCTACCAATAACTGTCATGACAAAGTTAAACACGTAGATCATAAAGAAGAGATAGGAAAGTTTATTTTTAAGTGTGTGTGTATGTGTGTGTGTGTGTGTGTGTCCGATCTTTACCTGACCACATAGTCATTGCGTATGAGCATCAGGTGTTGCAGGATGGAGAGAAAATAGTTTTCTGCAGCGCTGTCCTTCACCATGCTATGAACAACACTGAACACATCCCCCGCATCAGTGCTAAAAGTCAAGGACCAGTATGCAAATGCAGAGAAAGAAACACACTGCAGTTGCTGAGGCAGCTACCGAGAAAAGGCAAACTGCTGAATGCAGGACATATTTGGGCACACATACATGTACATACTGCGTCTAGATACAGCTGAATGCTGTGTGTGAAACCCAGATTATACGCATGTGCTTCTTTGTGATAGGAAGGATATTCCAGCTCGCCCCTGATGTCCTCCAGCCTATGTGAGAACTCCATCATGTCCTCTTCTTTATGCTCTTCAAACACCTTCAGCTGAATATCCAGGGCCTCGTTCCTGACGGCTGACAGTCGCTATGGTGGGACATGAGGAGAAGGGGCGGGGGGGCACGAAGGGAGAAGAAGCAAAACGGACACATGGAGGGAAAATATTGCTGCAGCAGCCGTGAAGGGAAAGACATTTGAAGGCTTTCATTAAATCTTGAGACCCTGAAGGCAAACCTCAGGCTTAAGTCTAGAAGTAGGAGCTCAGTCTAAAATGCTATCGCTCATAGTGATATATAGGCACACGGGCTACATGATGGAATTTATTTGTTTACTCGGCAGACAGCAGCATTGTTTACAGCTGGTAACCATGGCGGGCAGGCGCCATATGAGCCAGCGATGAGAGACCTTTCTGGCTGCTGGCGTAGACAGATGTGTAAACTCTTTGTGTTTCGTTAAATCTTTCCACTGGAGCGTCTACAATCCACAACGTGCGACTGAAGAGGACTGCTCATGTCAAATATCAACACAAGGTGAGTGTGCGTTGGAGGGGGGGGGGTGCTCACCGGTAGCATCTCCTTCAGGCCACAGCGCATGAATTCATTCCTGATGTGCAGCCTGAAGTCCAGCTCATCAGGCGACGTTACTAGCGCATTGATGAGCTGCATGCACGCCACCTGGCACAGGAAGAAGAGAGAGAGAGAGAAACAAGCAGGGGAGACAAAAAGAAGAGACAAGGAAGAGAGGGGGAAGGAGAGAAAAATGCATCCTTTATCCAGTGGTTGATGAAAAGCTCGGGGGTATGCATGCTAAATGAGTCATGTACCGAGGAAGCACAGGTCCAGAACTAATGCATGTCTATTTTCTCCACTCTCCAACTAGGGGGGTTGATTTTAATATTAATGCAACAACTGCAACTCCCGTATACATAAAAACCAACTGGCAGTCAATTTAAGGGCAAGCTTGCTCTTTGAGAAGCTTTGGGTCCCTGCCCCCCTCCTCGTCTGGTTTACTGCACAGGGAGTGCTGAATCCTGTGGCCATTCAACTAGCCAGGAAAACACAGACAGAAAAATCAATTATTGATCAGTAAAGCAATCCACTCATGTGTGAAATGAGGGCATGGCAAAGACGCGGAGGCGGAAGGATGCTGGGATGTCTCATGGTTCATTGTCAATTCCATAGCACACTCCTGTTGTCTTTTAGCGGAGCGATACTCCAAGCTTAGCAATCATCTGTCTTCAAACTGGCATCTCAATACCGAACTGTTAGAGGGATGTGATTACATGTGTAAAGCCCCCCCACCCACCTACACAACCACACACACACCCACCCACACACACACCCACACACACACACAGATAACTGGATTATATGATGGTATAAAAGCCTCTTTTCAAGTCTTACTCTTCAGGAATCTACACTATGTCACCTACAAAAAAAACACAAGATTTATATTATTCAGTATCAGATGAATTCGACCTGATTTTCAAACATTTGGACAGCATCATCCACCAGGGAGTTTTTACTTGAATTCACTGAATATATATATAATTAAACATACCTACATACATTCTCGAATGTTGGGGGATCTGGGACCTTGAATAAATTGGCCCCCAGGTGTGTCCATTTACAGTTATCGTAAATGGAAGTTAGAGATATGAATGCATATTTTACATAAACCAAACTCTGCCAGGGGAAAAGGAATATGAACAGTGGCCCAGAGTGGGGAAAAGCAGTAGATGGGCCTTAATAATGCATGGGGTCAAAAGAGATATGTGCTCTCTATTAGCTAGTGGGAAATAACTCTCCACAAATCCTCAATAAAACAACTAATGTCTTCTAAACCATTTGGTACACAGGGCAATAGTTTAATGGCAGCAGATGCCTTTGTGTAGGAACAGCACCCCCCACACACACCTTGCCTTTAATTTCTACTCCTGTCAAATTATGCGTTTCCCAGAATGATCCAACCGTCAGTGGAAAAAGAACACTCATACATCCAGGAGTGTTATGATCTTAAAGAAAAGCATGTGACAGACAAGATGACTCTCTTCACATCCCTAAGCTACCAATTAAAAATGAAGACAATGCTTTAAACAAGTATTGCTGCTGCTCATCATTGCACAGTGCTCTGTCTCCATTCAGAACAGCCAATACACAGAGCCTCTAGTGACTATCAGAAGCAACTAGGTCCCATTAATACAAAAAGAGAGGGCTTGTAAAAAGCAGCAGGATGGGCCAAATTAGACATAACACAATAAATTCCATATATAAGCCAGTCAATCATTTAATTGGACAAGCATTCTGGACTGTACTGTAAATACTTGAATGAATTTGGACCAGTTACAGTAAAACCAACATTTGTTATTTACTTGATCTCATTGGTCTGTTAACCAGTAGCCATTCTTTGTACAGTATAATGCTCGGGTATTCTGTGGTATCAAGTTTTGGGCTCGAAATCGTCAACCCACTGCAGGGCTGAACAAACTCAAATCACAATCGCAACTTTAATTAACCTTATTTTATGATAGTGCCATGTTATGTTAAATCTGCAGGGTTTCTGCAGGTTTCAACAAGTTAAATGTAGGACTTCTTAAGACCTTTTTAAGACCATTATGAATGCAATTTAGGACCTATTTCACATCCATACTGGCAAAAAAAGGGGGCCAGTCGTTGGGGATGCTCCCGGTGTGAATACAGAACAATATTGGGTGATGGAAGGCATTTGCTGGTGGCTTTATACGGGGGCTTGGAAAAACATTATACCAATAAAACCACATACCAATAAATATATTGTGTGAATGGGAGCAGTGGGAGCAGCCTGAACAGAGGTACAGATGGCTCCACTTGACCATGATCAACTCGAGAGGCTTTTTCCCCTCCATCTATTCATCATACATTTCACTTTGCAGGGCTTAGGAGGAAACAGCAAGGTGCTAACAGCGGCCCTGCATCTTCTTTGCACTTACTTGTAATTGAACGGAGCGATCTCTGAGTCCTTGTACAATAGGACTGAACCTCTGGATGACCCGCTGTTCCCCTGCGGTGGTGATGGCTTCAAGGACTTTCTCCAAACTAAACGTGATGATAAAATGCTTGAGCGATTGGCATAAACATGGAAACAATGCGTTCATCTTTGGGGATTCAGACAATATGCTCGCCTATCATTCGACACATTTCCCTTTTTTAATGTTGAATGTTGACTGTAGGCAGGATAGTCTAGTGGTCTAGGGGTTGGACTCCGAGCCGGAAGGCCGTGGGTTTGAGCCTTTCCCTTATCTGCTCCATGTAATAGGAGCATGTAATTGCAAGTCGCTTTGATCGTAAGTCACTAATTGAGAAATGTGAGTGAGAAAGTTAGAATTTAGAACTTACTTAGAACTTAAAATTACATTAGGTCGTTGTATGGTTTTGTGCTGTACATGTTAAATCCCTGGTAAAAATCTATATAATATAAAAAATATAATACATCCAAGCATAAAGATTCATGCTTTAGAGTTATGTATAGAACATTTCTCATCTATTAACAGGTTAGCAATTTTGTAAAAATAAATTAAAAACACACATTGCACAAAACATCGCTTGCTAAAGGCTGATGATCACGACAAACAGCAATGCATGCTAAGCTAGTGAGTGCGTGTGTGTGGATTGCACATACGTGTTCTCTTCGCCCACAATGCAGATGGCTGAGAGCAGCTTGACAACATCAGTCATCATGGCAGGCTGATTGGGGTCAATAGCACTCGCTAACAAGGCAAGACTCTTGTCCTCCTCAAGGATCCGCTCCAAGCCATACTGAAGTGGACACAAAAACAACATTAGTGATTAGTCCTTAGTGACCTGGTCTGTCACCACATGTAGCACTCAGAGTCCCCCTTTACATTTCCGTTTCTTGACATTTGAGTTTATAGTCTACGAAACTGTCACCTTTCTCAGTTCAATCTGTAAAAGTGTCTCACATACTGAGTTGTGTGTGTGTGCCTGTGTGCGTGTGTGCACACAGGCACACACAATCACCTTGTCATGTAAACCGTGGGCCCGACAAATGCATTTTTAAATTATATATAGTACCGATCAAAAGTTGGACACGCGTTTCCAAACTTTTGACTGGTACTGTATATTAATACGCAGGCAGTGCCTTCTCACATGCAGCGTCTTTTCAGCGCTGCACCGAGATGGAAATATTTTAACATGCTGGAAGGGCACTAGTGCACCACAAGTCATGTGACAAGTAATAACCAATCAGCCAATCAACTCAGGTCGTCTCTCATCTCCCTCTGTTCCATCCTACAACATTCTGTCTGTGCAGTCATCAGCCCCCCGGCTATCATACTGCGATACCTGGAGTTATACGACATCTCAAGTAGACATTATTTTTACACCTACTCTCTGACCAGTGCCCCATAGCGGATGAGCGTCCAGCATTTACGACCAGAATACACTCGTTTTTACTGTGAATATTTGACGCAGCCATGCGTACTGTGGGTTATTTGGAGAATGTGATATTTCCCCTGGGTTTGGGACATAACCCAGTGTATTTCATATAAAGGGGGTCCCCAGAAAAATGTGAAGGTAAAAAGGGGTCAGTGGCCTCAAGAACTGACCTAGCACATTAGTTTTTCTGTGGTTCTCTTGACAGCCTTGTTTGTTTTGATTGGAGCAGGTGTACAGTAGCTTATTATTTTATGATGTATGTAGGGCCCAAATAAGCCCAGAGGCCCTAACCACACTACATGCATGCCCCATTCTCTCCATTCTGTGTACTTTTGGCAGGTTTTTCCTAAATATCCATTTCACATTACCAACCAGACGGTGGCAGCCATGGAAACAAAAACATCAATTTGATTTGATTTTTCAGGCGGTATTAGAACAGACCAATTTGGCAGCCCTGCATGTGACTTAGCTGACAGTTGCTGTGGGATGTAGTATGCGAACATGTGTGCCCCGTATTTGTCAGTACTGGACTTATATCTTATTGTGGGAGATAATATTGATACATCTTTATTTTAATGTAATTACACACATAGCCAGCCACTAATTTGGTGAAGAAAAACTTCCTGGGATTAACATGGTTTCTTCCCCTATACTACTCCTCAGCACATGCACAAATACATAAACATCCTAAATAAATACACAAGGTAAAAAAAAAAAAACAGATATTAGGTAGGGACAACGCAATTTGCAATAGTGCTAAATGAAGACAATTTCAATTAGCATCTATCTTAAATCTATCCACAACGTAATGGTTATAAAGGCTCATATTGAGACAAGAAAAAAAAGACAAATCAATGCTGTAGGACACATAATGGAATTGTTAGATTGTTTTTGTCACCTGCAGGTCCTAATGGTGGCTATTGGGGTGACTGATATAGCCAAGCACACTAATGTCGCTATAATGAGCAGGGACTATCATAATTCCATATGAAAGATAAAGCCAAAGTACATGCAACCACACACTCCATTTAGGAACACAGATTCTTAAATTTCACTATGATAACGCATATTGGTCGCAGACGCACTGTTCTATTTTCTGTGTAATGCCTACAGCAGTTCTACGTCTTGTATTTGCAGATGAACGAATCAATTAGCCGGTGACATGTTGTGTGGTCTTATATTTCCTAATATTTTCATATTTAAACCGCAAAATACGTCCTCTTCTCATTGCAAAGTTCCATGAGAAGATAATGACACGTTTCTCAGGATGATTGAGTTGTTTAAGGGACAGCTTTTCATGTGGATATTTCTATTACTCCCTGGGTGACTCCGTGGCACCAGACAAGACAAACTATACGCGTGTGGCGTGATGGGAGAAGCCTGGAGAGGAGAAAGCTGTACAGACAGCTGGCACACAACACCTGTCTTTTTGGCACTGTGGGTGCATCCCATCCCAAGATGCCTCTGGAGCCAGAGAGAGGTCTTGGCTGACAGAGGGGCCTACGGGTAAAAGCTGCCGTCTGGCGCCTGTTGAGACGCGGGATTACATGAGACCTTACAGCACACTGTGTGTTAGAGCTGTTGCATATCTGTGTCTACAGGGTGTTCACTCCACATGGC
Source organism: Percopsis transmontana (assembly GCA_025447815.1). Lineage (NCBI taxonomy): Eukaryota > Metazoa > Chordata > Actinopteri > Percopsiformes > Percopsidae > Percopsis > Percopsis transmontana. The sequence goes on from JAOEHI010023811.1 coordinate 10,165, forward strand.
AAAACGCTCCTCCTTCTAGAGCTACCGTAGACTGAGAGCTTAGAAAGAAAGGACATGTAGGCATTCTGATGAGATACCTCAGAAGGACATGCTTGAAGGCTGAATGAAGTATGTCTGCACATTACCCAAATATAGAAAAGTACAAGTACAGCTAGTAATCGTAATGCTCAGCAGCTGAGTCAACCGTGAAAGTATTTCAGTGAACTCTATGATAAAGTAGTTATTAAGACAAGAAGTCAAATAAAGGTAAAAATAAATTCAATCAGTGTGAAGTTTCAAAAGAACTAGGGCATATAATTAGGAATACATTTGGTCTAATAACATAAAGCCACTATTTTGAGTGGCAACATTTCCTATCTAACAATATCTCCCATTTGAGGCAAGCTGATAACAGATGACACAGCTAGAAATGGGATGAAATTACCTTGTTGTTCATGATGGCTTTAACGCACTGGACAACTTTGTGTTGGTTCTTCCTGTCAATCTTCTCCTGGCTGGAGACACAGCAGATTGGGATAAGGCAGAAAATGGTCTCTTATGTATGGGATGAGCTTCTGTGTAAGCCATTATGTGCATGTGTGCGCATGCTTACTGTTTCTTGACCAGCAGTCTCTCCAAAATGTCCAGCAACAGCCCAAGACCTTCATGTCCAAAGCTCTGAACCCAACTGTTGAGTGAACAAACAAATCATTGTGAGAAGAATTTGCGACTGGCTGAAAACACCAAGTAACAATAACAATGTATAGATGTTCCTCAGGATGGGAAATGTAGAATAAGAAACTTCGCTGCAGTCTACTGAAGACAAAAAACATTAAAACAAAAGCTAGCTAGGGAAGGCTGATACAGTATGTTCAACGCGTGATGTTACCAACAAGACAACCCAAACATGTCTAATTACACTGACATTTCGGCACATTATCGCTAAAGAATACATTGTGTCTAGGCCTGGTTTTGTTGTTATGACTTTCCCTGGTTAACCTTTTAAAAGTACATTACCCACATTAACGGATGTAAACATCAAATCACAAGCCATGTTTGGCTTGACAAGCTCTTTATGTAATATCAGTTTGACAACAGTTAGAATTGAATGCCTTAATTAACTTATAATTAACACTATAAGCATGTCTTGTCCATCCAGTTATAAGTCTTATTTTTACATGACTGATGCAAATAAACGTCAGTCACTGACTTGGCTTTACTGTTGGTTTTCTCAATTGGACAGTAAGCAATCTACATTCATTGATAACTGCATATTATAACAATGTGTGACAGCAATTCATCTACAGTGGCTGACTGCAGGATCTACCAATCGTGTTACTGTATTCAAATGTGTTTTTTGAAGAAAATGTAGTGTGGCTGATTAAATAAAACCCAATCAACTGACCGAAAATGTTTGCAAATTGACAGATTTGCGCACCTCACAAAATAAATTGTTGATATAGATTTATTTTTTTTTGGCCTAGAATAATCATCGACAGAAATCTGTGTGATCTGTGTGATGCTGTATTATCCTGCAAACGTTAAGCCTTGATTCGCTATTATTGGATTTCTTCTGTGTTTTTTTCCTAAAAATACTTTTAAAGTGGTCTAAAATGTTGATCTGAATATATACAAAAATACTACACTTGTTTATATACTCCATTTAAGGTCCTAGCAAAGCAAGAGCGTAATGATGAACAATAGGAGGTCTCCTTGCTGCATAACAGGGACTATAATAAATAAGGACTGTACTTAATTCACCCCTGGAGACGTAAAGTCTAGTTTAGAATTGTCAACGACTGACTGAACTGACTGCCATTAGGCAGCGCTGGGCAAAATAGTCATGGTACAGTTTAAATTGACCAAAAAATAGCTAACATCAATTTTAGTCCCACCACATTACCAAAACGCAAGTAAGTCTACAAGTTGTGAATGGATTTTGAATGAATAATGTGCTTGCACAGCTATAAGTATTTCATGCATTGTGGCACTGGGTTGAGTTGCCAACTTGCCAGAGTAACAGCCATGAAGGATCATGGGTATTGTAGGATTTAGTGCATGGTATACTAATGACAGAAGCGAAAGACTTGAATTATTAGAAACAAAGTACATGCAGTCGAAGTAGAGAAATGTTACAGTCAAATTTTCCAGGGGTCTAACATGTATCTGTGCTGCGTAATATTGCAGTTATCGCTAAAAGAGGCTACTTACTTTACCTAACCTACAGCAAAGCAACGTCCAATGCAGTTGTTAGGGGGATTCAATAACCTCAAAATAAGAATTATGCCTGTGGGCCAATCAGAGTGCTTAACATCTCATTTAGTTCTGTCTCTGGTTGACAAACCTCTGTTGTTGACATAACAGTGTCACTACCTGTACACCGCTCAATGTTGTTTGACTGCGAATGACGAACCGTGAGTACAGATTGGAACTATCAGAGCCTAACTGCAAATGAAACGCTTTCACAAACAGACTGCTTCATTATTGTATTGCCACAATCAGTGGGGAAAAAGCAGACGTAGAAAACATGAAAATCCGAGAAAAAAATAGTGTAAAAGCACAAAAACAGTTGTCTAACAAAAGTTGTGATTATCATGCATATGTTGTTCTGTCAACATGTTAATACAATTTTATTTAGTGCTTTAACTTTGCACATATGCTGCTATACTGTTACCTTTATTCTACAGACAGAAATGAAATAATATATTTCATTGTTAAAACAGGGAGCGAGTGAGGGTCAGAGGACACACTATTGGATTTCTATGGAACTAATATTTGTATGAAGACAGTGACATTTCACAGTTTTATCTCTCCAGTGAGGGTTAAATAAGTTCACCACGCTACCAAATAAGTTTCAGAAAGATCGAACCTATGTACTTCTTTTTATGTCACGGTTCAGCTTATAGATACTGTATGGTATGGGAACCTTAGTTGGGATGCAGGGACTTGATTGTAGCCTGTGATTAAAGGAATCACAGGGAAAGCTAGGGACCAGCATAAGGAAGGGATTTATGGTCCAATAAAAATATTTTTCTCCCCTATGGAATACGGGTGACATTCTTTTTGAAGGCAGTCCCATGAAGGTCAGGGGCCTAACTGGTGGCCATAGGATTGCCTGGGAAAGGCAATGAAAAGCAAGGCTAGACTTTATAGGACTCCGACAATTGGGAACCCTGACACAATCCACTCAACTCTCTCCCTGCATCCACACGGCGGTGTGCAAATAATGCAGAAAATATGGCTATCTACACAAAAAAGGCTTTCATTAATTCTCCACGCATGCCATCATCAGATGCTATTGATTGCTAAGCCGGTGCTTAAGGCAGATTAACATCTTTTGGGAGATGTGGATATTATGTATATAACTTATACATAATAGCCATATCGGCTCACAGAGAAGAATGTAGGTTAATAAATAGGGGAGAGAGCAGCAGGATAAAGAAGTCAGGAAAAAACAATGTAAATGTATTTGAAAGCCAGACACAGAAAACAAAAAAGAGAAAAAAAAAGTAGCATGTATGAGTGGAGACTGAACAGTGTCTGTGGTCATTAGCATTCAGTGTTAGTACTGTTCTAATCAACAAGCCACATGCCTCCCAGCATCAAATAATGAAATCAACAGGAATCCTCTAGGTGATGACATGTAATGGGAAGCTGTTGTGTGAATTAAATTTGTTGAAAAAAGGTAGGGGGTTGTATATGTATACATGTGTCCATGACTTCATTTGTCTGATCCCGATGTCGTTGTTGTGCCTGACAGAATAACAATTTAATTTGCTATATTAAAGCTGTGGGGGAACTAGCACAAACGACAGATGCAATTTCTGTCTTCAAAACGTAACTACGTATAAATAATGATGAATGATGTCCTCCTTTCAATCTCCCGCATCAAAACAGAGCAATTTTGACAATATCATCCATTAAGCAGACTTCATTAATGCTTCAGATGGAGCAGCCGGTTTTAAATGTAGATAAGCTTAAAGTTGCCAAGTTGTTCTGTAAATCAGCAGCCACTTTGAATGATCACACAACAGCATCTTGGGGTAGGGGGAGACTACAGAAACAAATCGTCTTGAGATAACTATGGAATGAATATCTGTTGTGTACGATTCTGGAGATGATATACCGCCAGCAAAATGGAACCGTCAGGGCGACCTTGAGAGAATGGGTGGGAGCAATAAAAGAAATGAATCAGAAATCGATGGTGATCAGGTAGATAAGCATAGAAATAGGTAGAAACAGGCAGACAAACTTGGTCTGAAAGGTGAATGGTGTAAATGTCACCACTGATAATAACATTTGAAATTTGTGCCACTTGATACAGTTATACATCATGCATAATTTGAGACTAACAATAATAAGGATAATCACCAAGGGGAAAATATATAAATAAATAAATAATACTAAATATAATAATAACCTTGAGTTTCTACCGCTCATCAAAATGATTCATGTTGGATTATCAACTCAGACATACAACCCCTATTTCACCCCATCTATCACAATGTATTTTTAAATGCCTAACCCGTTCAATAGAGCAGAAAGGGTAGGAAAGCAATGGAGTGTAGCCTTCCTGTCCTGCTGCGTGTGCATCAAAGTGTGTGTTGAGAGAGACTGAGACAGGGTCAGGGAAATGAGCGAGCGACATAGACTGTCAGGGCCATTCTGAAAGAGACCGGTATGGCTGCTGCCAAAGGTAGCTGAGGAATGAGGCTTGCACGCGTCACACAGAAAATTCAATTTAGCCCCCAATCCACGCAAGGGCCGCGGCCCGGGCCATTCTGTATATTGAGTAGGCAGGGCAGAGGTCTTGACAAGAGCTTCATTGAAATGCATAGCTCAGTGGCAGCAGCATGCTAGTTTTTCATCATCAGTAGGTGAGGCAGAGAGCAGGAGAGAATAATCAGTTGATCCATAGCAGGAATTATTACACAGGAAACTAACAGGGCCGCACTATTGGGTTCTGCTGTGACAAACATGGAAATACTTGAGTGAGGGGAAAAATTGGGAAAGGTTTAATGGTGACACTATTCAGCTCTCAAGGGCTAGCAGAATAGGACCCCGGACAAATCAAACAGGTCTGAGAGAATAGAAAAGGACACTATGATAGGCAGACCGCCCCCCGGCCGGGCGGCCCCCGCCCCCCCCCCCCCCCCCCCCCCCCCCCCCCCCCCCCCCCCACCCCCCCCC
>JAOEHI010023811.1:15343-26685 GCA_025447815.1 Percopsis transmontana
TGAAACTTTTTTAGGCAGACCACCCCACCCCCCTGCCCCCCCCCCCCCACACACACACACACACACACACACACACACACACACACACACCTCGAGGAAAATCTAATTTACAAGAGCTATAAAATCAGAATCAGGCAATAATCCATCTAAGGGGTCTTTTTCTTTTCTTTACCACCAATCATGGCAAGAGGGCAGAGAGAAATGGAGTGATGAGGCCAAAGTAGATTTCTTTTAGTTTCACCCTAGGCACGCCACAGGAAATATTCTTACTATCCTGGGCGAAAAGTGGTTGGTCCACCAGAGAGGATAGGCAGAATCAAATAGGGCATCCATTGGGTGAGATGCTGTCATTCATGGTTTGGTTTTGAATTGACCACTCAATTGTTGCAGCCAAAATGACCTAAACTGTAAAGTGACTGCACACTTTGTGCATGTTGCTACTGTGATATTGTCACACTAGTTGTTGATGGCTTAATTATTAAACCCCTGGCTTTTATATACTTTTAAAACTCCAAGTGATGCGTTTATATTTCTCCAGATGGGTATTGGAGACATTGATTATCATATTAACTCTGGGAAATGTTGTGCATTTATAAACGAATAATACTGTATAAAGCATTGGCTGAATGTTTTTCATCAGGTGACAAAATCCTGAGTTACTAACCATCGAATAGGCTATGAATACCCCAACTGCTTTCGTTATTTCTTAATGTTTCTCTGAAATTGCTGCAAATTGTTGTTGGAAGGCCACGGCGAGAGAATTGTGTTTTCGCTAATGAGTGAACTCTCCTTGCTCCACCTGCTAGCAATATGGAAGGGTGATGGTGGCGTAAATGAGACATGTTTGTGTGTTTCGACTCGAATAGCCGACAGTGGCTAAGCTATGCTTGCAGATCGTACTTTTCTGGGTTCCCACACCTCGGATCTAAAAGATAACTGCCCCTCCTCAAATTGATGAGGATGACTCGCTGGCGCTCACACTGTCACCTTGGAGCAAAGTGAAAAAATATTTGTTTTTAGTTTCGATCTTCTCCAGCTTGTATTTGCATACGGAGAACTGATTGCTGTTCCTAATCCTAAACCACGGGATGTTCAGTGGATGAGAATGTACTGTACGATAGAGATGGCAGATTCAAATAATTTCACTCCGTTTAATGAAAGGATTTGCTCAAAAGACTCGTTCACCAAGCTGTTCAGTGACATTTCCGGTTTCCCAAAACGTCACTAGTCACGCACAACCGAGATGCCCCATTCTCATTCAATGAATGAGTCACTCGTTTATTCATTGAACAATACATACATTTTTCCTCAAAGTTCAGGCTTAAAATAGCATTCGGTCAGTTACTCAGGTGAATTTGTCAGTTCTCCCAACCAATGACATGGTCGTAAATATGCCCACAGCCCGCCTCCAAAGGGATATTTGTTCATTTATTTTAAAAACTTGAAAGCCATGGCAGATGTAATGCAGTCAAATGTTAACAAGCGAAAGATATTTTAAATAACGAATTAGTGCACAGCATTGAACAAATTATGATTCACTTAAATTAGTTCCTTTTGAATTAATTGTTCATGACCGAAACCTCTCTACAGTACGACAGATGCGTGTAGGCTGTACTCTGCAGCGCAATAAGGAAATTATATGAAATTGACATGTGTGTGCGTATTGAACCTTTGGGGGTGTACCGAATTGTTCAATAACATACAATGTAATAGAGCTGTCACGATTAATCGACTAACTCTATTAAAATGCATCAATTAGGAAATGGTCTTTTCGTGTAATAGTCATGGCGGAAAGCTGCTAATCCTTAGGAGTCCACGTCTCAAACTTTTAATTGCTTTTAAGCATCACAATTAAATGTCCTATCGTTGCTGTTCTATCTCATTAGAGAATGCACTTCTGTAGAGACTTGAGAATTAAGGTAGCCTATTAGGGATCACATGACTAGAATACGTTCATACATTCACTAGCTAGCTTGTTTGATGCATCCCTAATCTTTAACTCGTCCGTGTAAAATAAAATGTTATGACAAAAATGCTTTTTATTATGAAGCCTCTTTAAAGGCTTTTCGGTTCATTATATTTTTCCAATAACGTATCTCGGAAAGCTAGAAATGCAATGTGTCACTTGTGATAGATCAGTTAAGTACATTTAACAAATTATATCTTTTAAAGAGAAGATTACTCAATAATCGTCAACATTTTTTTTTATCAATTTAAAATCGATTGTGACAGCAATACCATGTACAACTGCATATCTAACTGTTACGTATCACAAAGACAATTACTTTAATACGAATCACGAGTTTAACTATTATGGATTGTTTCAGAAGTTTGAAGAGATCTACAAAAGCAGCACTTTGTAAATTAATTCAGAAATGAATCAATACCTATATAGTGCGTTAGTGACCCCTTTCTTGTTTTTCCTGCAGCTGGATAGGTTTGTGTTAGACATGCTGTCTGCCCAGACTCTGCAGTAAGAGATTAAAGTATTTTGAATCCCTTTGGCCAATCTGGCACTGCCATGGCAGCCCTTGGCTTTCATTCGTTCGTAGCCTCCATCACCACGCTAATCCCAATGAGAAAACTTCAGTCAGAATCTCTGACTGAATGACCTCTGTGTTTACAAGCGTGTCGTGCAGAGAGCATGAAAGCATCTCCCACCACACATTTGAACTGATCAATGGATTGGTGTTGCGTTCATACTTTTTCAGAATGCATAGGGCTAGACCTGTTGTAATAAAAAAAATTTTTTTTTTTATTTGGATGTAGGGAAAAAGATTAACATGGCAACACAGATCTGAGGACCGATGGCCATCAACTCAGATAGAGGCACAGCTCAGCGGAGAGAGGGGGGGGCAGAGTATTGGGAGAAAAAAAAGAGGAAAACAAATTCATCATCCCATTCCCTAGGAAACAAAAACAGTCATAAATCAAAGAGAAAAATGAGGCGCCTTATCTGGCTAACTTCACAGCTAAGGTAGCTTGACTTCTAAGCGAGTCTCAGGAGAATGGCTCCAAGGCTTCCAGGCAGCACAGCAGCATGTTGCGCTCTGCTACAGCGGTTATGAACCAGAAATAAAACATTAACTCTGAAATGTCGTCCAGAGCTAGGACGGTTAACAGACTACAGCAAGGCCCTCCAGGGAGGCAGAGAAACAGGAGGTTGATGTCACGGTACATACGGGACACTGGGACCAAATATAGAGCAGGTCATTTTACCAAGTTAGGGTTGCATGTCGTCAAAGACTTTTTAAATATTTTATCGGTTTATTTAAAACAGTTTTATACTAAAATTCTATTTAAAGTCTATGAATTACTTTAACAAAATAAGAATAACTATTTATCAAACAAGATATAAACTGCAACTTATTGACAGAATAAAAGAAAATGAGATGTTCGAAAAGTAGTAAGAAGCGAAAACGTCTCCTATTCCTATTGCTTTTCCAAATTTATACCAAAATGTTATTAGTTATATGCTGTACCTAGATATACTGTATAAATACATACTGTATACACCAAAGAACAAAATGTATATAAAAGAGTAATTTTTCAGATTTATTTTTCTAGGAGCTGGTAGTGTTAAATTAAATCTGAGATCTATTTTCATAAAATATATCTATTTAAACTGAATTATTTTTACTTTTTGGGAGTTCCATCTCTAAACCATTTTACAATTTCAAACAGCAAAGTGAAATACACAGTCTTCAGGGTGGTACGATGTCTTGAAAGTAAATTTCCCTCTTAAATTTTAAAAACGGCTTTAAACATTTTTTGTAAATTTCCAGGAATTAGATTACTTGGTAGAGTAGATTTTTTCAGTATTCCACATCTATAAAATTCCAACTGTGCACTGTGGATTTACATTTTACATTTACAGCAGACGCTTTTATCCAAAGCAACTTACAATCAGTACATTTGTCAGTTGAACTGGTTAACCACCGGTTCTTGCAAGCAAACAACATTCTCCTAGAATAAGGACAGCATTATGTCATCACGGTTACGTCAAATATACATTTTTCAGTACATTAATCAATATATTTCCATAAAAATCATCATTCAAAATATAAAAAAAGTCTAATTGCTAAACAGCCTAAATACCGGCAAGTGCTTAATATTCTAAGAGCTGATCTAGTAAAGGAAGATTGTGAGGTAGAGAAATTGGTGGTTGAGGTACCAAGGTGGATTTTTAAGAGGTGGGTTTTAAGTCTCTTGCAGAAAATCGGTAGTGATTCTGCTGTCCTGTCTGCTGCAGGAAGCTCATTCCACCATTGTGGCGCTAGGACAGAGAAGAGTCGAGACAGGGCTGAGCAATTCATATGTCTTCGTAGCGACGGAGGTGCCAGCCTGCCAACCGAGGTGGTAGATTAAAGTACTCTAGTTAGGGCCTGGAATCTTACCATACCGTAGCGTAGAGAGGGGCAGTTCCTTTTACTTCCTTGTAGGTCAACACCAATGTCTTGAATCGGGTGCGGGCTGAGATGGGGAGCCAGTGAAGGTCTCGGAAGAGTGGGGTTACATGGGAGAACTTTAGTTGGTTAAATACCATACGTGCTGCTGCAGTTTGGATTTGTTGTAAGGGTCTGGAAGCCGATACCGGTAGTCCGGAGAGTAGAGAGTTGCAATAGTTTAGACTTGAGATTACTACAGCTTGGACTAGGAGCTGTGCCGCTTCTTTTGTAAGGAACGGCCTTATCCTTCCGATGTTGTAGAGGGTGAATCTGCAAGCTTGGGTCGTCTTCCTCATCCCCAACTCTCTTTTCTTGCGGCATTGTGCATGTTTAGTTAGCATTGTCAGTAGGATAAATTATGTTTGTTGTTTAGACAACAAAAACTCTTGCAGCTAGCAAGTAGCAGCAGGAAAGTAACTGTCATAAAAACTGTCAATGAGTGACTTTCTTCAAGACTGAGCATGTTTGCCATCACATTTTAAGAAAGGGATGAAAAATTTAAGTAAATATTAGTATTTTTTCTAGTGATAAAACAAAGAAGAATGTGTTTTACGAGAGTAATTCACTAAGCCATTCTAGCAGAAAGGACACACTATGCCCTCTAACTTAGAGTTGTTCCTAAATTTACTTCAGAATTTTTGCAGTAACCAATGATCTAAAAGTAAGAGTAAGGGGAGAGAATTAAAGGTTAATGGTGTTTTTATTGGACATAGGGGGCAGAGCAGTCTAACTCTCATGTGGTGTGTAAGAAATGGTGTGTGAACTTTAAAGTCAAGCACTAAATTCATTACGATAAATTTTACTAAGACTTTACTAACATGTGAGCTGAAATGTTACTTTATGTCTGGGTTATCAATCTTTTACAGAAACTATAACACAGGATCCTAAGGGAGAAATGGGATTTTAGACAGAATTTCAGAGACATTAGTATAGACAATTCTGTAGTTGCAAACATGTATTATATATACTGTATAAGTATACTTGTTTAATTTGTTAAACACACACAACGGGCCAAGTAGAGAGAGCAGAAGAGAGCTCCCATCACCCATTTTCCTCTTTTGCCCTTGTTTAACTGTAAATTAGGGCATTAATCTAAGTGGCCCATCTTCGTTTCCCTTTGAGGGCAGCATTTTTCCAGTTCACTAGCCTGGAGTAAACTGTTCTAGCATTCTCAATTCGAGAATAGCCTGTATCACGATCAATGCCTTCCAGTTATTTTATAATGTAGATGCGGTATGTATACCATTGTTCAGAGAAGTTTTGAAAACTAAAATAATCTGATTATACTAATATCCAAATACTGTTTGATATGAGCGTAATACTATGATTACATAATATTCTGCAGTCAAAACAATATGTAGCCTAAGGTGAATGTGTGTGTGCTTTTACAAATTGAATCAAATTAATACCATACAAATTCACCCAATGGCTAATATTACTTCAGTAACTGGCCCTCACACTAAAAATGCCACATAAAAAATGACGTGGGTGGTTAGGCAAGGTAGAAGGCTTTGGCTTGTCAAATACATGAAAAAATGGAAATGAACACACATTTTTTGCATTTAAGACATGACATGACATATAGAGTCACATGACATTCCAAAAAAAATCTTGGATACGTGGGTGCTGCCAGGTATAAGGGGCTTGCCTTTCTGTACTGTGTGCATCATATGCTCTCGTTGCCTTCTATTAAATACTACCACGGCGATTGCAGTGAATGAGATAAGAAATCAGTTGTGCCAACACTTATTATATTTTGGAAGTTCGTCGCCATGTTTAATTAGAATGACTATCGGGAGAAGAGAAAACCCAGCTTTAATCACAAAACATCACTACATGGAATCACTGACCATTTGCAATTTGTCGCCTTATATAAAATATTGCTTCTATTTTGCACAAAACTGCAATGGAAACCCGGTTAATGACTGCACCAGCCTTGAAATCCAAAGACATGAAATCCAATTTCCACCGCCATTTCAGTAGACGAAAATTCTATATTCTATTTAAACATTCAACAGGTCCAGGTCCAAAATAAAACGACGTTCACGATGAGCTGGAGACTGCTCCTAGTTTACACTGCTTTAACTAATGGGTCTATGCCATGGTCTATGCTGCTTCTTGTCATTATGACCAAGAAATTGCATTCACTATGGAATCCATTCATACTAATACACGCAGCAAGAAGCACAAACACAGGTGGCTAGATAGGCTTGGCCATTGGATACTCAGGATGACGTGGTCACTTTTAGTCAAGTTTTGTTTCAACATCAGCTTGAAATGTTTAACTTTTGTGTATAAAATATTTTTTTGAAAATTATGGGTGGTAGTTACAGCAAAAACAATGTTTTCTAGCTGTGTGTGTCAGTAAAAGGCATTAAAAATTAAAAATAAAAATACTGGAGGTGAGCTTCAACTCTTTTTGTCCATTTGTTAGCTTTTGTTTGGCCATTTCTCCTGATAAGAATTGATGTATTACAGAACAGTATATGGGTGTAGTGTGTGTCTGTGTGTGTGTGTAAAAACTGCCAGAGACCATCCAAGTGCTAGTGGGTTAGTGAGTGTGTTGGTGCAGCAGTGAGGGTGCGTACATGAGCGTGAACGTGAAGAGAGAATAATAGAGAAATGACAAGCATAGAGTAACAGAGATATTAAAGGAGAAAGTGATAGAGAGGGAGGGAGTGAATGGGAGAGAGAACCAGAGAAAGAAAGAAACAATGAGAGAGAAAGAACGAGAGAGAAAGAATGAGAGAGAATGACTGAAAAAGAATGAGAGAAAGATAGTGGGAGGGGCATACAAGACAAGAACTAGGGATGGAAGAAAATGGATGATTTTAATGAGCTTTAATTGAGACGGCAGGTATTTGGGCAATTACAGACTGGACTCAACCCTAACATGCTAAAGTGTGACTGCTGGAACCTGAGAACGGATTTTATTCTAGAAATTTCAATAACTTGTTCTGACATTTTAGGCTGAGGAGAGAAAGAGGCAGAAACAATAGCTTAGCCACGGAAAAGGCTAAGTGAGTTAGACTGGGCGTCATTCTCTGGCCAGCCAGAGTTCAATCCGCGATTCAACTCTCCACAGGACTTCGGCCTTCTCAAAGCCACAACTTTTGAGGGAATATTAAAGAAGAAGTCTACACATAGCCCGAAGATAATGAGACACTGCACAAAGGCTTCGAGATAGACTGGTTTGTTTGTTTTTTTACTATGGAATAAGTTGGCAGCCTATGGTGCAAGGCTGTCAAAACTGTTTCAGCAGATTGCTTCTTAGTATAAAAACGTGTGGGCTCCTGTACAAACTAGGAATAAGAATATTAGAAATATACAATAGTCCGTCTCCCCGGACCCCATGATGACAAGTAACCATTGCTCTACAAGTCTTAACTAGGCCTTATACACACACAAATCGACAGCAGCAAGGTAAAGGTGTAAAAGAAAATTTCACATTGTTAAATGACACGTGTCTTTTCCACCTTTACGCTCGATTATGTGGAGAAATGAGAGAAATGAAAAGAAGCATGTTATATTGGAGAAGTCTTAAATGCATTATTTCTGCTAACCTCAGATACCGCTGGACTGTACATGTTGAACCTGTTAAATGTTGAGGGGAAGGTCATGCCTTTTTAAATATTGACCGTTATTATGTTGTTAAATGATGATGATAAATATTCTTGGAGTGGAGATCTCCATGAAATAAACAATTTGGCTATATTTTGTGTGTATGTCTTTGCTTGTGTGTGAGTTACAAAGCTCTTTCACAGGGTTTATTAAACGTGGTGCCTGTATTGAGAAAAGGCTCAAATCCTCACCTTACTGTATAGCTAAACTGACAAAATAACAAATATAGGGCCTTAAACGTGAAGGTCAGTTTTAATATAATATCAAAAACCAATTTCCAGTTGTTTGTCAGATCCATTTATCACACCCATTTAATTCAATTACAACCTGTAGCCTGGCTAGAGCTGTGAACCGGCCCTGTGGCCTCTCATCAGAGGGACAGTGGCATGGGGGGGAGCTTGTGTGGCTGAGGTAGGTGAGGCAGACCGGGGTCAGAGGCACAGGGTAACCTGTGGACCTGCAGGAAGCCGCAAATTACTTTCACGTCTATCTGCTCCGCCAGCAGGAAACTTGATAAGGGAGCATATCATTTACTTTACTGGAACCTGGTGAGGTATTTAAAAAACATAGGCATATTTTAGACAATACAAATGCTTAAGACACACACAAATGTGACTTTTGTGAAAGCTTCTGCACGGAATTGTGTGATTGTGAGAAACGTCCTACATCGAACGCGAATTGAAAACGAAATTGAAATGATACATATCCACCATCAGAAAAGAGTATTTACAGATGAGCTCACTAAAAGCATCATGTATCCTAGTATTATTATTATTTCCTTTTTTTTTTTTTCTTTACAACGTTCCACTCCAAAAACATGTGCCACTGTCAGGGTAAGTTAGTCACAGTTATATTAACAGGAACACGTGTAATAAGTGTTTTTTCCTCTGCATTCAACAAACTGTTGTAATGATGGCTCCAGTTTAAAGTCAAGAGAAAAGAAAAGAAAAATAAACTACTTATTTTGGGACGAAGGAACAGAGAATGAAGCAGCCAACAACTGAATATGCACATGTGGACCATCACTAGCGAGCTCTGTTTATCCACCTTCACACGTTTTGTCCCTTGTGGAGAGGGAAAAGGAGAAAAGATAAAATTATATTATTGGTTAGAATGTTAAGCACGCCCTCTAGGACTTACCTACATAATAACAACAACCGATGTTTTACGTTTTTTTTTTAAACATACTTTTTGTGATTTTTCTTGGCATATTATGTTTATTTGGCTTGGGAAATGAGCTACTAATGTTAAAAAAAATATTTTCCTTCTGTCTTTAATAAGCAACAATTGCAAATGCAAATGCAGCAATTCCCGTTTCATGTGTGAATATGGATAAACAGAGCATCTATCTCAAGGTTAGATAAATTTGTCTGTCTTCAAATACAGGTCTGCAGTGGCCATTCTACCAAGGGCACATTGACTAAAGCACATCAGGAACGGTTAGAGCTAGCTGAACCATTTCATCTGAAGGTTGCAGCGGTGCCCCAGGTAGATAGCGTTAATCAAGAAGCTGCTGCAATGTGCGTCCTAAAAGGACCCCTCATGCATCTTCCCAGGACATAAATATACATGTTATAAATGTTAGTGTATTAAAATACACTAAATGTATCCTCCGAGCAAATAGCAGTAAATAAACTGCAATTGGATTGTAATACAATGACTAGTTGAGTATCTGGAGGTTGAAATACAATGACTAGTTGAGTATCTGGAGCATTAACGTTTTTGGGTTTGATTACAGGCTTAAAATGGCCAGAAACAAAGAACTTTCTTCTTAAACTCGTCAGTCAATTGTTCTGAGAAATAAAGGCTATTCCATGTGAGAAATTGCCAAGAAAAAAAAACAGTCAAGCGCCATCCACAGGGTACGGAATGACGTTACAAAAAGGAGTGATAGCCTTCCTTCTTCAAGATCCCTTTTACCCTGTACCAATCTCCCACTTTACCACCAAAAGTACCCCAGACCATCACATTGCCTCCACCATGCTTGACAGATGGCATCAAGCACTCCAGAATCTTTTCATTTGGTCTGCGTCTCACGAATGTTGATCTTTGTAACCTGAACGCCTCAAACTTGGTTTCGTCTGTCCATAACACTTTTTTTTAATCTTCCTCTGTCCAGTATCTGTGTTCTTTTGCCCATCTTAATCTTTTCATTTTATTGACCATTCTGAGATATGGCTTTTTCTTTGAAACCCTGCCTGGAAGGCCTGCATCCCAGAGTCGACTCTTCACTGTTGACCTTGAGACTGGTGTTTTGCGGGTACCATTTAATGAAGCTGTCAGTTGAGGACCTGTGAGGTGTCTGTTTCTTAAACTAGAGACTTTAATGTACTGGTCCTATTGCTCAGTTGTGCACCGGGGCCTCCCACTTTTCCTTCTATACTGGCTAGAGCCAGTTTGCGCTGTTCTGTGAAGGGAGTAGTACACAGCGTTGTACGAGATCTTCAGTTTCTTGCCAATTTCTCAAATCGAATAGCCTTTGTTTCTCAGAACGAGAATAGACTGACAAGTTTAAGTTCTTTGTTTCTGGCCATTTTGAGCCTGTAATCGAACCCAAAAATACTGATGCTCCAGATACTAGTCCAGTGGTTCTTAACCTGTGTTTGATCGAACCCCAGGGGTTCAGTAAGTCAGTCTTAGGGGTTCGGCGGAGGATAAGACACACCCGACTCATATGATTCGTGATAACACTCCCCCCTTCGGTGGGTTCGGTGAATGCGCATATGAAACTGGTGGGGTTCAGTACATCCAACAAGGTTAAGAACCACTGTACTAGTCTAAAGACGGACAGTTTTATTGCTTCTTTAATCAGCTTTTCAGATGTGCTAAAATAATTGCTAAAGGGTTTTCTAATTATCAATTTGCCTTTTTGATAAACCTGGATTAGCTAATATAACGTGCCATTGTAACACAGGAGTGATGGTTGCTGAAAATGGTACTCTGTACACCTACAGTAGGTAGATTTTCCACTAAAAATCAGCTATTTCCAGCAACAATAGTCATTTACAACATTAACAATGTCTACATTGTGTTTCTAATCATTTTGATGTCATTTTAATAGACAAATAATGTGTTTTTCTTTCAAAAACAAGGACATCTCTAAGTGACCCTAACAGTATATATCGAATCTGTTTAATTAAATGGTTTACAGTATAATAAGACAGATGTAGTAGCTAGCTATCTCTTACAATACCCCTTATACACTCACCTAAAGGATTATTAGGAACACCATACTAATACTGTGTTTGACCCCCTTTCGCCTTCAGAACTGCC
>JAOEHI010023821.1:0-26680 GCA_025447815.1 Percopsis transmontana
CCCCCCCCCCCCCCCCCCCCCCCCCCCCCCCCCCCCCCCCCCCCCCCCCCCCCCCCCCCCCCCCCCCCCCCGCAGCTGCTGCTTTACACGCATAAACAAGAGCTTATTCTCCCTCCGTTGTCCCACTGTCTCCTTTCCATAGCTATCTCCCCCTCACTGCATGCTGCGTACTTGTCCCAGTATGTCCACTGGCTTATCTCCCGCAGACAGACGAGACTAATGCTAAAAGAGTAAAACAGTGCTCGACCAACGGATGAATCATAGATGAGCCTGCGTGAACATAAGCCCATGGTTCAAGCTCCAAAATACCGCAGGGTGCTAACGCCAATGTCGGTCATCAAATATTGATGCGGGAAACGCGCACGATTATTCAAGAGTACGCTTGCAGATGGCAACTACAATATAAAGTTTAATGGCAGGCGTGTTTGGCTTAAACTCTGGGACAGAAACTGTTATTCTAGGGAATCTAATTAGGCTGAAATAATTACCTCGGGTATACACACAATTATCTTGTCATAATAGAGAAGCCGGCGTACACCGTGTCCCCATATCTGCAGTATTTGTGTGTATTCTGCTGAGTGTGATTGCGTCTGACAAACTGTCAGGCCAGCATGCTGATGTACAGCCTGGATGTGAGGCAATTACACAGACAGCAAAAAGAAAAAGAAAAAAAAAAGCATCACTTCATTCTGCTGCTCCTCTTGCTTTAATTGCTTAATGCATCGTTTACTGTTGTCCCCAGCTACACCCTCCCTCCCCCGTCCAGCATGTAATTTATGGCCAAATTCCTCCCTGTAATTACAGCTGAACTTGACTATAAACCTGCACATGGAGATCCCATCACTGCACACACACACACACACACACACACACACAGCTACAGCCCAGTCCATATCATCGCACAGACACACTCCACTCCACTCCGCCTGGTAAAGTATGCAGGAGGCTTTCTGGGTGTGAGCACTTCCATGCACAGATTTGTCTGCTCTTAGGTTAGAGTTTTTGATATGCCCATATTTGTCTTTCAAACGTGCCAGAAAACGAGGGCACTGCTGTTACTGGAGAAAGAAAAATGAACCCCATGGATTTAAGCCGATCAGCCAGCCCTCCTAAAAACCTCACAGTCCCCTGGGAGATTCCCAAAATACACTCAGCAAAACAAAGATCATTAAAATGTTGGCAGAGCTGAAACAGAGATAGTGCTATGAATCCTGTATCCGCACCGTGCTGTGCAGACAGATTAAGAGCCAGTCAACATGGTCTACGTCCCAATTCCATGGTATTTTGGTAGAGTCCAAACAGGCATTTTATGCTGAACCCACACTATTGAAAACACTTTTAAATACAATCAAATCTGCTCAGTTCAAATATCAATCACATTAAACATTAAAGACATTAAATTATGTACGGTTTTAAAAGTAAAATAAATTGTTTAAAATTGTGTAAAAATTATTTTACTGTAGCAAAATATAAGTAAGCATCAGCCAAAATAGCAATGATTAAATAAGTCAATAAAACTTCAGCTATACACCATCCTTGACAACTTCTGACCTTTTTTCGGCCATAGCAAGAAAGACGTGATGATACCTGTCTTATATAGTACCTCAGGGTAGTTCTTAGTTCTTGTATCTAGGCAAATGTTGCATGCGTGTGTGTACCAGTGTTTGCAGACCATAATGATACCATACGATAAAACCGAGATGGCCCTCACTTCCATGTCCACAAAGTAAAGAATTGTCACAAACACTGTCAGAAATATCACAACAACTACAAAAGTAATCTATAAAGCCACAGGCGTGTGGTTCTCTGTCTGTCACTGCTTCCACCCACGTTGCTTGCACGCTGAAGTGAAAACTCACTAATAAATGTGTTTTCAGAAAATCTAATCATGCTATTTGTTCCCCGAGTGCTTCCCACACCTTGCTGCAAATGGTTCTATCACCTACAACCTATGTAAGTGTGTGTGCAGACAGCCACACACCGAACACGCACACACACACCAGGGATGGCGTAAATTGGATCATCTAAAAATAGTAATTTATTTCAAAAGCACAGCAGAGGTTTAGAGGCGGCGTGAACAGTCGCGGCTCTGCAGGGATTGTAATTAGTGTTGCTCAATCAACACAGGAACCTCTAAAGACAGACTTCTTTTCCTCATAAAAACGACACCACAGCTATATCATACACTGAAAGGCACAGACACTCATTTTGCGTAGGTTCATCTCCTCCATCTTGTCTTGCGTGGCATGATGACAAAGAAATATTGTGGAGAGGCGGAAATTAAATCTGTGAGAGCTTTGGTGTGAGCTTGAGAAAGAACATCAGCTTTCTGTCTAATGTTTGAGGAAGGTAGTTTGAAGTAAAACAGAGTGGTAGCTCGTCCGCCTTTAATCAAGGAATTCCAAATTCCAAAGTTGTTTTTGTTGAGGGACTACAAGCATGGGCTTGGTAGGACGTACGCAAGCTTGGGCCTCTACTACTGACTTACAGGATTGATTTAGGCAACTGTGTTGAAGATTCAAAACTCTTTATAATCCAATGTGATAATTCTCCTACCAGAATATAGCCCAAATCAGAAACCACAGCTGCTGTGGTTTAGGATGACCTATCATAAACAGAGGCCGCATATCAACGCAACCACCACTAAGTTACAAGACTAGAAGTCACACTTCCTTGTGGCAGCCATACATCAATCTAAACCACATAGTCAAAAGGGCACTTGTACAAAAAACGTAAAATTTCAATTAAAAAAAAAGTTAGTTGTAACACAATCCTATTTATTGAGGCGAGGATGAGAATCTGTTCTCTGTTCAGGTATTGTATATTTTATGCTGAACCACCAAACCCAGGGTCCACTGTAATTCCTGGACTTATATCAAACGACAACGAACGCCACCAGAACTCCCATCTGTATTGATCTCCGCCACCAGACCCCAAACAAAGCATAATGGGAAATCTATTCAACCGGGGTTGATCATTCTCACCAGTGTAGGAAGACATCGAAAGTGTCCTTGTAATGCCTATTTCAGAAGCACTGCGGCGGCGAGGGGGCGAGGGAGGGAGGGGCTCTGATTGATGGGCAGGGATGAATGATTAGGGCTGTGAGCTGCAAGTAATATCCTCCACAGCGGAGTATGCTGCAGGAGCCAACCACAGCATTGTAAACGTTTCACTGGCTTCCCAACATGCTTTACTGCCTTTACAGGGAGGGAGATGTGCATTTAATACCAAAGTGGACTGCTGCCGTGCCTCATTACCACATCCCCGTCACAACACACATACACGCACATACGCACGCACACTGCATTCTACACACCTTCTCATGTCACATGCACACAACACATGTGCATGCTACTCACACTCACACACACACACACGGCATGCTCCAGTCCTTGAATTCCAGGAAATTAATTCCGTTGTCACCCAGCGTCACTTCCCTGGGGAGTATTCCTCTATCTCGGTCCATGTGACTAGAAACCACATGCACGCTGCGGCGTCCGTATCCATTTTGCTGCAGGAGAATTTGCTTTAGTGTCTGATAGATAAATAATGTAGCAGCCTGCGTTTGCTCGGGAAAGAGCAGTTTAGGCAAACACATACACACACACACACAGACCCGAGACCCTGAAAAAAATATACAAGAACAAGTTCTAAGATTCGCACACCTGCACAGAGGCAAATATACACGTGATCGTTCAAGTTGTATGACCTTATCAGTCAGAGGTTATATAAATGGATCTAAACAACATATTTACCTATGTTTGTCTTCTACATATGTTTAAGAGTTCAAGAATTATTTACTCAGTATCTCTGTTAAAGATCACCATTTATGACTGCTCAAAAAAATTAATCATCACAGTATAACACAAGGTCAATTACACTTCAGGGATATCAATCTGTCCAGTTAGGAAGCATAAGCGATTGTGATCAATGTCACCTGTTTTGGTGCAAATGAAAGTGATAACAGGTGCACTGCAGATGCAACAGCAAGACAACCCCCAAAAAGGGAATGGTTTTGCAGGTTGCTAGTTTTGTGTTTTGCTAGTGTCTTTGTCACTACTGGTAGCATGAGGCGGTACCTGCAGCCCATTCAGGTTACACAGATAGTCCAGCTCCTCCAGGATGGCACATCCTTACGTGTTTTCACAAGAAGGTTTGCTGTGTCTCCCAGTACAGTCTTAAGAGCATGGAGGAGATAGAAGGAGAAGGGCCTTTACACGAGGAGAGCTGGACAGGGCCGTGGAAGGGCTTCAACCCAGCAGCAGGACCGGTATCTTTTGTCCTTTGTGCGAGGAGGAGGAGCACTGCCATATTCCTCCAAAATTATCTAAGCATTTACCATAATTGGCAGGTCTGCCTTTCTTGTCTGCCATGTGACAGACAAGAGAGAATCCGGCAACGCTATAGTGAACGTTACACTGCCTGCAACATCATCCAGCATGAGCGGTTTGGCAGTGGGTCAGTGATGGTCTGGGGAGGCATATCCTTAGAGGGTCACACAGACCTCCACATGCTAGCCAACGCTACCCTGACTACTGTTAGGTAAAGATCCTTAGACCCATCGTCAGAACTTACACTGGTGCAGTGGGCATGGGTTCCTCCTGGTGCAGGACAATGCCTGGCCTCATGTGGCCAGTGTGCAGGCAGTTCCTAGATGACAAATCCAATTGTGAACCTCTGGTACTTTATGTATCGGTGCATCCAACCCCGCCAAGTAGCGCCACAGACTGTCCAGGAGCTCACTGATCCAGGTCTGGGAGGAGATCCCCCAGGACACCATCCGCCATCTCATCAGGAGCATGCCCAGACATTGTCGGGAGTGCATACAGGCACGTGGGGGCCATACACACTACTGAGTCACATCATGAGTTGCCGTGATAAAATTCTCGCAAGTTGGAACAGACTGTGATTTCAATTGTTTACTTTGATTTTCGGTGAATCTAGCCCTCAATTGGTTGGTGATTTTGGTTCCCATTGACCGTTGCTACGTCATTTTGCTTTCAACGAATTACACAATGTACAGTAAAGATTTTGATCTTTAATATATTTCTTCATTGAGACCTTCATTGAGATGTGTGATTTCAGTGTTCCCTTCATTTTTTGGAGCAGTGTAGTAGAGGATTTATACTAACAAAGCGTGCTCCCTACTAAAATATTGGAGTTTGTCGTAGGATAATCCATAACCTCTTAAAAGTTTCGGCTTGCAAAATATACAAAAAATGGCTGCTAGATGCTGCTGTCAGACAGGTGCATATGTAATGGGATGTAGCTGAGTTTCCAGTGGATTATTGAGGAGGATAGTGTAACTTCCCCTTATGACAATATAGTCAGAGAATGGATGATCCTGGCCGTGCAAAAAAATACAATAAAAAAAATGAATGAGGAGAAACCCAGTTAGGCTTGGTGCTCAGCACGGAGCACGGCAGCCATTTTACAGCAATGATGAATTAGACTATAGGAGTGTCTTCCTGGCTAAACAACTGCCTGCACACTTTGGTTCAGGGACGGTGTTACTTTACAAGATCACAGGAACGATACAACGGCACCTAAAACCATGTACCAAGTGAAAACAGAGAGGGGGGGGGGGGGCTGCAGTGAAGAAATGAATGCAGAGAGAAGGGACGGGCGATGACAGAGGGAAAGTAAAGAGAAATGAGCCTGTTATGTATATTGCCAGCAATTCACACTCCCATATTCCATCTGAGATCCCATCAGATGTCAAATTGGCAAAGCGATGGGATGCGAGGGAGGCAGGAATCTCAACAAGACCATAGCTCGGTGCACCACTGAGACCTCATCAAAATACAATCACGTCCACCCCCAGACCAGACGAACGTGCGCACACACACACACACACACACACACACGCAGAGCTCAAATTCCCACCTTGAGCAGACATTCTGTCGGTCGCTCTCTCACTTTCTTTCACACAAACTCAGAGTTAACCAAATCTGCCCATAATCAGGCACACATTCACACAAAAAATAACATTTACTTGCAGTCACACATGGGTGGCCCCATTGGTCGCATGCAATCACACGTTGGGCCATTTCATTTCATTTCAAACAGCACCCTACTCCGTAGCAGAGAGATGATGTATTAAAACAACCAAGTTAAACACACCCTCTTATCTCTTGCTATGACAACTGCTCTGAGTTTATCTATTATGCAGAGGTTTATTGAGAAACTGTCCCTCTGTGGGAGGTTATTGGTATGGGAGATGCCGACAGCCACAGTGGTGGAACAGTATATCAAGCTTCGCCTGAATTTGTCCTCGCCATCTAGGTTTTGTTCCTCTCCTTTGTGCCCCGCCCTCCCAAGGACCTCTATCTGCTGCCTTGGTTGAGCGCAGAGTCCACTCACTCAGGTGTGACCACATCACGGCTGGCCACCTCCAAGGTCAGCATTTTTGCAGCTAATCCCCACAGATAGGACAAATGCTGACTGCCAGCAAATAATTGCCGGCAGTTGGCTCTGCCAAAGCCACTTCAAGCAGGAACAGGTGTTCCCCTGTTGCTGGGGAATTTCTTTAGCCTTATCAAAATCTTTTCAGTTCTGCAAAATTAACAGATTCTTACTGATATGTGTTGGTGTCACTGATAAGATTAGGACTGTCATGGTTCAGCATTTCCAGAATATGTTCCCTCTGCTTTAATGCTAATATTGCACATTTGCTTTCTGCACCGATCGAGGAGCCAAGGGTCCCACGGCGTGCCAAGTGAAAAAAATACATCTGTTACTTTATCTGCTGAGTATTGTAAGTAAGGAATTTGAAGCATTTTTTCTATTTACTGCCTTCCATGGCAGTTGGCACCCTTTCCTGAGAGAACAAAGTGGGTAAGGTGCTGAGTCTTGGCTGTTTCAAGAGCCCCCTCAAAACCCCTGCCTTCAGACAGCAGACAACACAGGAGCACATAAGATAAACTGATGACAAGATAGTGATGCAACACAAACTTGACTTTTAATAATACAGAAACAGAATAAATAACATGGAAGACAGTATACCACCTAAAGAGGAAAGCAAACAATCGTGCCCCCGGCATCTTTTTGCCGACATGATTTACAGTGTTGCAGTGACACGTTTATCTGTCAGATACTAAAGACAGGTATACCAAGATGCACAAGCACAAGCATCCTATGGCTGGTGTGTTGGTACATCTGACATTACTGAACCTCTCTTCTGTAGCTTCACAAAAAACAGCACAAAGCATGTAGCATTGTCCGTTTCACTGCAATGTCTTGCCTACGGAATAATTGGGGGTGCTAACATGTCAAGGTAGAGGTCCATGTCTTAGACATGGCATCATGTCTCAGACACGGACACGGACAGGGGCAGGTGGTCCCCAGAGCCGAGGGGATGAGCTATCTGTAGTTCTTTTCCGGATAGTGTGTCTCAAGAGGCGGAAGGATAAATCTCTGGAATCACACACTGGCTTCTAGGGGTCTGGCTGGGCCAAAGAGCAGCCTAATGACACAAAGAATCAAGAAAGGAGGAGCAAGGGTGGCAGTGGGTACGTTGTTCACAGAAAAGAACAGCGAATCTTACAGCACATAGGCACTGGGCTAGCCCGCTCCCCTTTCAGCAGGATTATGGAATTTAGGAGCTGCTGCGGAGCTTCAGATGTGACTCACCAGCCAGACGCCAAAAGCCAGGTATCGACTTAACACTGACACACCAACACCGCGGCTTCGGAGATTACAGGAGGCTCCATGTGCCACTTCTGACACAAAGTGCGGTGTTGCAGACTCCGACACCCCTTTTCCCTCCCTTCTCGTTCCTTTCATCCCATCCTGTCCCTCTGTCAAGTGGCGCGGCGGTGAAGGAGCTGAGCATCTGCCTCTGCTTATTGGGGCAAGTGAACATTGGAAATGACAGAGGGTGACATCAGATAGAGTGGCGAGGAGGATGGCTCAGAGCTAAGTGAAGGGCCATTAGGGAGACGCTGATAAGATGCATGCATGTAGACACTTCTTGTTCCGGCTTTCACCTTGAGCACCGCAAGCCCTCAGCCGCCGAGGGGGCCGTCGCAAGGTCACAGCACAGCATCAAACCCCTATCAGACGCCATTGCAGCTGACAACAGACATCAAACTGACGCCTGCGGCCACACCGAGGGGCGTGGTGACCTCCGCACCCCATGATAGTTCATGCGCACTGACTGGCTTGTTGCTGTGACGCCTGCTCACTTTGCTCGTCACTCCTGTGTTGGTCAACTAGGCGAAAGGAATTTCAAGGGGCGCGGTAACGGGGACGAACTAAGGGGTTCCTTGTCAAAGCAGCCACTTTACACAAAGACAGGGGGTGAGAAGGGACTCATTTAGGGGTAAGGTAATGGAAACAACGTCACATCTCAGGCACACGGCGTGGCTGGATAGTTACCTATCCCCTCTTGTCACAGGAGCATGGCAACTGTAGCATGCAGCCAGACAGTATAATAAAAAGTATAATCATCAAATTACTTTCAACAAATTTAAACCGAGGACCTTTCAACCTGGCTCCACTTTGTGTTTCATTGTGTCGCACTATACATATTTCATGTCAGTTTGTCAAGTGTGTGTGTGTGTGTGTGTGTGTGTGTGTGTGTGTGTGTTGTGCGTCAAGCATCCTAAACCCGCCACAAAAGTCCCCCGCAATCAAATACATTTTCTGAAACACACACATCCTAGCACTGTTTGCAGAGTTGGAAACAGCTTTAATAATTTACACTGTTAATAACCAGCCTTGTCTCTGCGGTACAGAGCAGTCCTGTTCAAACACCGGCGCGTGTGTTTCCTCCTTTGTCTGCCCGTGCATGGGGATTTTTTTGTGTGTGCAGCTCAGGCCCGGACAGCCCTCGGTGCGCATGGGGAAGTGTTTGAACAGTGAGGCGAGTGTGTGTGTGCACGTGTGTGTGTGAGAGAATGTGTATGTGATTTTAGTGCGAGCTATCACAGACTCGTCCAAATTGACTGACGTGCTAGTTGAGGATGGTTATAGGATGGGCTCCTGTGTCAACCAATGGGAAACCAACTGCTACTATGGCCATACTAACGGCCTTAGTAAATATGAATATATAACATTATAACCAATTACACAACAATCTATTATAAACGGACATTCAAAACAAAAAGTGGTTAAAATATATATTTGTTTCGAAAAACTGTTCATTGTTTTGTGTCCGTGCTGCATTCAGCTACTGGTTGTATTATGGCAGTCATCTATGCTCCAGCACTCTGTAGACAATGTGTTGATCACCATCATCACCATTATCATCGTCATCAATCTGATTTATGGTCTCTTTCTTCGTCTGTCTGTGCTCATCATGTTTCTGTGTGCTCATTACTTTTAATGGCCGTCTGTCTGTCTAGCTGTCCAAAAGGGGAGGTGTGAGGCAGTCCCAGGCTCAGCGAGGAAGTCTTTCCTGTGACCTTGGCCAAAGCCTGCACAATTTGAGAAGAGCGGCACTATCAATAATAATGGAGAACTCAATATGGCGGTGTGTTGGCCCGAGGGCTGGGCTGGTGGGGGGTGTATTAGTGTAGGTGGGGGCTCAGGGCTGGGGGATGACGCGGTGGAGGAGCGTGGCGAGTGAGGGCTCTTGGTAAGTGCACGATTTCCGCGGCGATGGCGGCGGCGGTGCTGCAGTCGACGGCGTCCAGCGTCAAAGCGGGGAGCAAATCAAAGGGAGCTCTTTAGATGAATATAAAACAGAGAGTCCTGCTGAGAAGCACTCTCTCTCACCCTCTCTCTAATCACACCGCCGCAGAGGCAGAGGCTGCACCAATCCACCCCCCACCCCCCACCCCCGTCGCCCCACACAAAATGAAAGCAGAGTGGAAACAAGGAGAAGGGGACGGAGAACACATACAATCACAACAAAGGCTGCTTTACAATAGCAATAAACATCGGTCCTCTCAACAGGCGTGCAGAGGGACGGGGTGTGGTGCGCCCAGCAGATTTATAACCGCCTCCCTGAACACCTTCTATCTCTGCTCCAGAAGTACATGTCTCCTATCTGCAAATAACAAACAAACGCGCTGTCTGTGGTAGAGACCGCAGGGCTGTGCTTTAGCTTGCTGGGCTTTCAGAAAATGTCTAATATTAAAAACAGGCCACTAATGAACAGCGTTATGGCTACGGAAGTCTAATTAACCAAGGCTTTAGAGACCCAGAGGTGCTGACTGAGCTTGCGCTGAGCATATAGGGTCCCTGTCTCTCATTCTAGACCTGCTACTCAAGTGCAGTAACATTAGCCCAAATTTTCATTAGCTCGTTTCCCTTTCACAGGCAGGGTCAAAGACACAACAGCTCTTAACAGGTACGGTGCATGTGTGTGTCCAATTGTAAGTGGGGGCCCTTTGAGGCCATGCCGTGCCATGTACACGGAGTGGAGGCCAATAGCATCCTCCACTGCATGGGATGTTTTGTTGAGCTCGGGCACTTCATTCCCCCTTTCACCAACTGCCCCACTGTTGCTCTCCACTCCGGCAGAAGGTGAACACAACAG
Source organism: Percopsis transmontana (assembly GCA_025447815.1). NCBI lineage: Eukaryota > Metazoa > Chordata > Actinopteri > Percopsiformes > Percopsidae > Percopsis > Percopsis transmontana. The sequence goes on from JAOEHI010023821.1 coordinate 10,487, forward strand.
CCCCTGATGTGCCCCAGGCCAAAACAAGAGCCATTACCCTGCGACGCCCTTTTCTCCCAACCCCACTCATTTGTCACATCAATAGTAGAGGATACTATTGAACCTCACTCACTGAATGGACTCGACGTAGACACATAAACCATACCTGTTAAGAACAGGAGTGCCTTTGACCCTGTCTCAAAAGCCCCAGTCACACTACACTTTGGCATCACGTTCACTTCCATTCAAATGCATGCATTGCACAGAAAAAGCATCTGCATGTGCCTGTGTAGAGTTTTTATCCCACTACACTTAATATTCGTAATATTCATTACGGGGTACAAAGTGATTTCAGAAAGTATAGTGTGACCACGACTTAAGAATGCTTTTAAATACACTTTCACTGTGATTGCTATAGGATTAGGGTTTTCAAGCTAGCTCAACACCAAACCATCTGCAAAATATCTGGCCTTATCAGAAATTGTTTGTTTCTTAATTCATAATCATTATTACTATTATTATTATAGAATCATAATAAATTATCTTCCTATTCTGTGATGTCTAGGATGTGTACTTCAAAAGGATGTGTAATCCAAAACGTTATAATACTACCAAATATACAATATATAATATGCAGAACAGGCGCTTGTTTCAACATTACTGCACAGCTGAGTGAGGAATACAGATGACAGTGATAATTATGCCATGCCTATAAATGGATGACTGTACAAAAGACTGCTAACTCCAGTCCCCTGCCTAGTTTAGCCTACAAAGCCCAGAATTCTCTGGTGCGCCGTCCAGCCGGAGCTCAGTGCGTCTCGCCCTGCCTGGCCTCATCTCCCATGGGTAGTGCTCCTCTACTGCTCCCCAGGCAGCGTTTGTCTGTGACACCGAAGCCTGCTCCCACCCAGGCCCTGAGCCCTGAAAGTGACACATGCATGGGTGTCGCTGCCGTGTCACCTCCTGCCTGCTGAAGTATGAGGCAATTTCCTGCGAGTGGCGCACGGCGAGGGAGAACGGGAGGCTAGGCGCACCGCAGCTCCGCTGTTCGCTTTGATACTGTCAGGGAAGAGTAATGGCTCTCTGCTGCGGCAGCCACTGCCAAACTAATGTTGTGTGACTTCAGCCATTCGTTTCCAATGCGTTTCCAGAATAGCGAGCAAGAAGGGGACAGCCAGAAGACAGTCGAGGTAGAAAAAGCGAGAGAAGATAAGTCCGCATTGAGGGACAGCGGGGTCCTTCAGTGGTAATATTCGCTTCCACTAAACCCTCAGAAATCTTCCAAAGTGATGTTTTGCCGCTCAAAATCTTTCTTTTGAGACACCAGCATACCTGATGCTCGTCAGCCCATAACCCTCGCAGGAAAGCCTGAATAATCGACAGTCAACCCCTCTAGTACAGGAAACAAAGATGCACCTGATTTGAAGGTCACATCGCTGTAGTAGCAAAAGCAGCTTATAACAGATAAGACCTTGTCTAATTGGGCAATCTACAATCTCAGCGGTTCTTTCCACAATTATAGCGTGACCTCCCAAATTCAATAAGCACAGGAGAAAAAGTTGTCTCATCGTTTTTGCACAATGTCCATATTAAAACCAAAAAAAGGGAAAGAAAGCCTCTTTATTTGCAGTCCTGCATAACACCCCTTGTGAACTCCTGCCCTTTTTTTTGATAAAGATGTAATGGCAATCAAATCTATCCAGAAATTATAAGGTAATTATGCATAATTATAGGCTGATTAAAATTGCACAATAATAACGTTCATTGGAGCTAATTGACTCGGGGCTGACTGCCAGATGTAGAGAAGTCAAGAGAGAGTTCCTTGTCTGTGTAGCACAAGCACTGGGTGGTGCGTGTCAGGGCCTTAGGGGACAGCCTGTTCATAAGTTTGGGCATATTGCAGTAAAATGTAGCCTAATAGGACACCCCTTCATATGGGAGCGTGCCTTTATGAATTGTACTCTAAATCCAATTATTGCAGCAAATTGCATGGAGATTTACATAGTGTAAAAAAGCCAGGAAGTATTGAATGCACAATTCTGATTTGGCCAAGGAGAATAAAAGGAGGAGGAGAAGGAGTATAAAAGAAGAGTTTGGAGAACTTAATGCCTCATTGAATAAAAAAGTTATTGACTTTGTTCTTAGAGAGAAGTTTCAACTCTCAGACATGGCTGTTGCTGCTTGGTAGTTTGTCCAATCACATACTTTTGTTTCACATACAAACACAATGGCACATCTTATGACAGTTCCTTTCGACCAAGGAATTCCATGACAAATAAAGGAAAAACAGCTCAGGAATTATGCGTGTTTACACAACAAATAAAATACCCTACCCAAAAGAGGAGGTTTTAAAATATTAAATTGTGTAATTCTACTTTGTGACCTACAACCTGTGATAGTTACATATAGGTGACTGGTGACCTGTGACAGGTTTACCTGCTCAGTGAGCTCCTGGACCCTGGACTCCAGGAGGTGAAGCAGTTGTAGCTGTTGCAGATGTTCCTGGTCCTTCCTACTCATCTGATTGTGCAGCTCTGTGATGGTGTCCTGTAGTTCCTGAACCTGGGTCTCACGCTCCACTACCTGATGAATCAGAACACACACACACACACACACACACACACACGCGCGCGCGCGCGTGCACACTGAATGTTGACAAGCTGTTAACATTACGCTTGTCATGCACACGTTTCAGCATAAGCCATAGAAGGGCAAAACCATTGCTTTTATGCTGAAAATTATTTGTAATTTTTTAATTGCTGGTTGTCGTTCTGATGTTTTTGTCTTGGGGGGCAGGATAGTGGTCTGGGTGTTGCACTCCCAGCCGGAAGGTTGTGGGTTCGAGCCCCCAGAGTTGTCCTATCTGTACGCATCCCTGAGCAAGATGCCTAATCTCTATCTGCTCCGTGTAATTGTACTCAATCGTCTCTTTGGACAAAAGCCTCCACTAAATGATCTAACTGCTATATAATGTAAGTGTACTGATTATTTCTAGTGTTAGCACTATACATACAGCAGCAGTTTTAAAGTCCATCCTTGAAACATGACATGAAACATTACATGTTCACATTTTTGACACCTTCGAACGAAAATAACATCAATTCCAGTGAAAGCTGAGCTCCCCTAGTTCCAGCGTGTTACTTTGAATCCATTTTCCATAGTGAAATTGGCCCATCAAGGTGCAAAAGGTAAATGTTTATCTGCCAACATCTCAACATCTCATCTCTCATCTGATGTCACTGTGTGGCGGTAGAAGGCAAACTGATATTAATGTATCTGTCAGGGTTTTAATGAACTCACACAACTTTAGAGACTGCTGGCAACATTTACATGCCTGTATTAGAAAATGGTAATATCAGAGTGAGTGGTTACGTGTTAGCTATTATATATTATTTCATTTGTTTATTCAATATTCTGTCTTTTGCTATATAACTGATTTGAATTAATGCAATATGAAACAAAGACGGAGGACAGGAGCAGCAGAATGACTGAGAGGTATATCAAGGCAGGGGCTGTCTGGGGCCAGGGGCGGTGCATGCTGGGAGTAAGACTGGTGCACTTGCTGCAGGGTATCTTCTGAGACTGGCTTCTCCAACTCCTACTGAGACTACCGATTGTAGCACAGCGGGTCACAACCTGCTAGTGTATGTGTGAGTGCGTGTGTGCGCGCGCGTGTGTGAGTGTGAGTGTGAGTGTGTGTGTGTGTGTGAGTGTGAGTGTGTGAGAGAGAAAGAGTGTGTGTATTTAGAAAAATTGTTATGAAATTGGGAGGAAAGGAAATCTAAAATATGGAGCACAATAAGACAACAGAAAAACTCCAGTTTGATTTATGTTTGAGTAAAATGTAAACTGAAGCATCTGGAACAATGTAGAGTCCATCTTTAGTCACCAGGAGGTTAAACATAGTGTGCAGCCCTTCTAGCATTATCTTGTAGGAGGTACACATGTTCCTCCTCACCTCCAGCTTCCATTTGGTCCAATGGGGCAGCCTGGTAAGACCCTTTCCTACCACTGTATGACATCCCAATGTGAGGTGCAGTGGGTTTCTAAAGGGGCTACCATACAGCGTTCGTCATTACTGACCTCATGCCAGCGGCAGTAGGCCCAACATACAGCGTGAGCAGGGTATTTCTGTCTCTTCTGAAGCCCAGCATTAAACAGCCTCTTTGATCTCTCACCACAGTGACAAAACAGGCACCACCAGGTCTCCTAAATTAACCACTCAGAGTTTAAGCTGTATGCCACACAATCAAATAGGGCAAGGGGGAGAATATGTAGATCAGCTATGAATGCATGTGGGGAAAATGGACGCTAAGTGTCCTCAGCAAAATTAACTACAATGACCCTAAGGCAGATGTGAGGCTGTAAAGCATAAATGAAAGATTAATGCTAGCTTTTTCTCAGATTGCTCTGAAATTATACGATTCAACACGATAAAAGGATATTTGTTATCTCCAAGCAGTCAGAAAGGACTCCCATTTTCTTGGTCTTTATAGGATCCAGTCAGAGCCAGTTAGCATGCTAATTGCAGTTTGGTCTCCAGAAGAATACTGAAGAGAACAGCATGTGGAGACTCTTTGTCCTCCCGGGGCCCTGAGAGATCACTCTGCTGCCTGCTAAAGAAATGGGCTTTTTGTGCAAAATTACAATCTTCTGAATTTGGCTGCCAAACAAAATGGAGACCACACTGATTCAGACCAATTTAGAGATGCCTTATGAAAGTACAGACGCTACCTGGCTTCACACAGGCTAGGGCCAATGACCTGCTGCACAATGCCATTTTTCATCACAACATATAAAAGGTGAGCCTACAAGAAAGACCAAGAGCAGCTATTTCACATCTGAATAGAAATGTACCAATCTCTTAATAAAAACTCACGCACAACTCAGTTATTTTAGAATAAAAGTCCATATTCCATAGAGGGTATATACAGTACCATGTGATTCTATATTTTACTTTTGTGAGAAATGTGTACAGCTCATTTATTGAATTGCTTTTATTTAGTTTCCAAATAAAGAACAACTCATACTGCTATTTTTTGGCCAAACGAAATATTCTGAGAAAGCATTTTCACCCTTATTAACGTAAAAACATCCAAACATGCCTACAGTATGAGCAGCCATGCACTACCCTTTCCTGCAACCAGCCACTGTAGCCTGAATGCCAGAGGTCGCCCCTCTCATTCAGCAGGAAATCAAAATGATAATGACTTCTTATTAAAAATTCTATTTGGAGGTGCACCTAAGAATCATGAAAAGGTGCTGACACCGCGGGGCTTGGCAGGTGACCGGGGGTGAGGTTGAGGCTCAGTGATAGGCCACATCAAAGAACTGGATGAGGGTGAGGGGGAATTCACAGGGGACTAGGACTGTTGCACCACAAACACAAAAATACAGCAAGCAAAAATAAAAAAATCTCCTATTTGGGATCATTTCCTGCTCTAAAATTGAAGTGTATTATTTGTGGTCATTCCCAAAAGGGAAAAGGCACTTCTTTAGGTTGATAAGCCCAGTCTAAATGAAGCTAGCAAAAATAAGGAGACATGCTTTGGCAAATTATAAATGATAGCCCCACAGTAAAAAGACACAAAGGATATAATAAAATAAAACATCTAGTGGCACCATGATGAACACACACTGAAATGTGCACTTCAGTAAACAATCAGGCCACGTCAATTATCTGAAATTGGGCTGGCTATGGAGCATTTCTATTCCTACATTGGCCCAGTCAACCTTTTAATGGCAGGTTGTTAGGTGATAGCCATCAGTCCGTGGGCTCCACTTTGAATTCCCAACAAAGCCTTTCCACCCAGACCCATTACTGAGTCTGGCAGTCCCGCTTCACATCGCCTTGACAGTATGTTTTTGGAAGGCCGAGTGATGGGCTTCACAGGGCCTGACCCTATGCTCTACGTAAGGGCCTCCTACACAGCCTCTGTCCACGCCACCTCGGTGACAATACAGCTACTGGTCTACAACTAGAATTACTAGTTCATTTAGCAGCGACTTACAGTGAGTACAATTACTAATAGTATATGCTTAGTGGTAGGTAATTCAACTGGTAAATAAACATCCAGACCACTAGACTATAATGTCCTAGTATACCGTCCCAACCATTCTCATCAACCACCTCATCTTTTCACCAGCAAGGGCCAAGACTTAAGCAAAAGCACAAACCCAGCAATGATACATTCAATGTCAAACAATCAGCAAACCAACAAAGCTATCAATTAGTCTGTCTGTTAGTCAGTCAGACAATCAGGATGACATTACTCAAGTGATTCCTATTATATGGCATCCTGCCTATTACAATGCAATGTATTGATGTGTTGCATAAAGATGCCCAGAAGAAGAAAACAAGAAACAAATGCAGTGCAATCAAGAAAACAAGCTATCACAGTAAAATCAACAAATGAAACCTAATTACTAAGGATGATGGCGAGGCAGGTGCAGTATTTGTGACAGTCATTATTGGGCACATCTTCAGTGTGGGAGCCGCGGCGCTGCATTCTATGTTTACAGAGAGATTAGGCAGCAGGACTGCTGACTTCTGATTTTCATACATCCGCAGGGGCAGAAAATCTGCTTGAGACCACACATGAACACCGCTCCCACTCCTGCCTTTCATTATAAGTACAACATGGTGCATTTTTCAATTACAGGGCATTATAATTATATTACACTTTAATAATAGAGATGTCATCCACTTATTTTTGGGCAGCCTTATAAACTCAGCACAACACCGAAATCGCCCTGGCGTAGAAGAAAAAAAAAAAGAAAAGGCATACTTCATTCAAGTTTTATTTCATTCGATATTCTATGAATTTCCAATTAGGATAGAAGAGGAGGGAAACACACAAAACATCTTTCATTTTCCTCAGAGAGAGGCCGCGGCTGATGAAACAATTCTACATCCATGTGAAGATTCTGAAATTGAGTCCGGGCGACGTCTTTGTTGAAAGGCTTCATGAAGCAGGAAGAAACACGTGGGAGACACCGGGGTTCAAAACCTGAGCTACCATCCGGATCATTCTGTTATGAAAAAGTGCGAACCAGAGATAATTAGTTGTTCTTCGTTGTGTGTGGCCCCTGTGCACCTGGACAGAGAGCAGAGTGGAGAGCAAACAGAGAATTCCTACTCACGCTCAACAGCAACCACACCTCTCGTCTTTCCTGACACTCCTCTACCTACCAGCCTAACACCTGGAACACTCCATTTTACCTCGTACCCTAGGATAAAACCGTCCGCCCCCGATTGCTGATGCATTTCAAAGCAGATATCATTTTTCTTTTTAGTAAATGTACTCGAACGACTTTATGCTCTCAATGGTCTCCTATCTCCTATTGCGGGGAAACACATTGCTATGCATTTTCTGTCTGCCTGACCCTTCTGTGGTTGGAAATGCATCTGGCCTTGTATAAATCAACTATTAAAACATAAACAACATTAAATAAAAATGTGAAGCAAGAAGGCAGATTGTTAGGAAGTACTAGATCTGTTATAAAGAGAATATAACTATTTAAATCCAGCTGATCTTGAAGCAGTCAGCGTGGGTCAGGCTGTATTTCTGATGTCCTTCAGGTCAATTCTGTAAACATGAGAAGTCTTTCACCTCAGGTACACTACAATACCCCTTTCCAGCCAGCACAAGGTGAACCCATTGAGCTACTTGTTCTTAACAGAGAGATGATCAAGGCAGGAATGACAGAAACCAAGCAATGACTGACTGAATGACTGAACAAATGGAGGGAGGGGGGGGAGAGGGAGAGAGAGAGAGAGAGAGAGAGAGAGAGAGAGAGAGAGAGAGAGAGAGAGAGAGAGAGAGACAGCGAGTGTGAGTAAGGGAAGGGTTTTATTGCAGGTTGCTTTACTGCAGCCCCTGAGTAGCTGGTCTGGCTGAGGCACCCTGCAAAGAACTGTGGGAGTTGATGAGGTAGCCCGGCTGAATGATATACATTGTCGGCCACGGGCGAGAGCTGTCCATTAGTTACGGGGTGCCTGTAATACTCAGCTCCAGTACATTATTTCCAAATGCATCAGTCAGCGTCGTGCAGCACAGATAAATTCTAATGCCACAGATCTCTAATGCATACTCTCACCGCTGCTATATTACGCTGCAGGTTAGGAGGGCAGCGAGAGAGAGAGGGGAGAAAATGTAATTTATTTTTCACTGCGGCCAGTATTCTTCCCATTAGCTTCAAACGTGAGATAAGTTACGGCCTTTAACAAGTGCCTTTAGCCACCAGAGCACGCTACACACAAGACTGTGGGCAGAATCGGCGGGCTGCAGGCTGGGAAAGATGGGACAGGCAGCCTGTACCAATGGCATTGGAGGGCCAACAAAGTGCATTGGTGTCCTCAGTGATGATCAAACTATGACTTTGCTTGGATACAATATGGGCCCACATCGGCATAACAAGCTGGTTTTCATGCATGTTGAAGCAGAGAGCTGTCCAAAACAATGCAAGTAAATCTAAACTAAATTCCAAGAAAAGCGAAAAAGGTTTCCAGAGTACAAGCGCAGAATACCGCTGGAGGGGGGCTGAGCGAGTAAGTGGCTGCCTAAGGGAGGCAACCCCTCACCTATGCCCGTTCACATTGCTCTTTGATGCATGTGCAATGTGCAAAGAGACTCTGACCCGTCTCCGCCACTCACGGGCTTCTACACTTCCTTTGACAATCAAATGTCAAGGTTGGAAAAAAGCAGAGCCCCGCTGACCTTTTAAACAGCTCTGGGATCACTTTCCGTGCTTCGGAAAGCAATGATGTACAGTATGCGAGAGCTGAACAGAAAAGCAAAATACGCACGCCTATCTGCATGTTCTCACTCGCCTACCCCCTCTCACACACACACACAGATATAAGATACACACAGTACATGTTACGCCATATTATAAATAGCATAAGCATAGTTTAGGCGATGCTAGCTTGTATGCCCACGTGAGGTGCTTCCAGGTTCTCACTGCACAGCCATTTTTCACAGGCTTTTGCCAAAGCCTCCTATACTATTCCCATACATCATACGTACTGTGATTATGTGACTCATCATATTCTACACATAGACGCTAGCATGAAATTCTGACCTTATGTAAAAGGCTCAAGAAAGATCATCTTTGTTATTTTGAATTGAATATTTAAATAAAATAAAATAATATTCTTTGTTACAGTTTCAAATTAACCATTAATAATGAATAATAAATGTATAAACTACTACTAGACGGTCTACTGGTGATACCCTCCTTATCCAGTATTATTTAGTAAAATAAAACACTATTAGTTTAGCTTATTTCTGATATACATGATCTACTCAGTGTATGTAAACTGCAGCTTCATTAGTGTCTACCACACATCTTAGCATCAATAATTATCAAGTGTCAACTACTTATCTAAATCTATGTGTGTATTTAATTTATTCTAATATGGACCTATGGAATTTTAGGCACAGGTGTTATGCTGGGCCTCATCATATCATGTGCCAGCTCTATTGATCACAGCAAAACAGACAAGGATTTAACACAGAGGAATTATGAAGTGGCTACAATTACCCTACCAACCCTGTGTAAATAATGCAGGGTTCCACCTACAACCATGTTAGAGTGGAATGCTTGCAGTAGGTACCGGCCTTCACAGGCTGCTGTGTGTCCAGTATATGTGCATGTGTATTCATCCATTCAGGCAGGTGGTGCATGCACAATTCACCGGTTCCACAGCTGAGGCAGTGGACGTGTACACCCCCTGGGACATGTCTCTGGTTCATCAGGCGTGAGGGGGGGGTCCGGGACGTGTATGCTAGTGTGAGTGGGATGCTAGTGCAGTGACGCAAGACAAACAAACAGATTTACAGTACACACTGTAAATGCACAGAGACAAGTGCAGACGCGCAAGGCCACAACAGGAATTGTCAATATAGATATGGAGAAGCGTTGGTTGTTACCTGCCGCTGTGATAGCAGGTGTATCCAAATGTTTTTGATGAGCCTCGATGGATACTTACTTTAGCCTGGGCTTCATGTTGAGAGAGCACAGCCTGTCTGAGCTCCCGGCGGCAGGCTTCATGCATTGACAGATGAAGGTTTGTGGGCCGCTCAGGTTCCTCCCCACTATACCAAAAGAAGGGAAAAGTAAAAGCTGACGTTTCTTTGGATATACTCAACAACCAAGCGGTGCTGTGTCAATATCCTGATATTACAAGACAATGGCAGTTACATTTAATCTGTGTCACAAATGTAAGTTGTGACAACAATAATTAAATTATAATGAAACCAATAAGACATGAGAAATGCATTAGATACAACCTCAGATTATCTCATCAGCATTCACATTAAACTTTTAATGGAATATGTCAACATGCATCTGGCTTCTGCTTCTTAGCTACAGTTACATGAATCTTTTCGAGGATTGTGTTCAAATAACTGTACAATCGTAGTCCAAACACTTCTCTAAATTTATGAAAAGTAGTTATGGAATGTAGATATGGAATGTATATGTGGAAAGAGAATGGCAGTCAACAATAAGCCAGATAAGTGTGGTTTCTCCTTAGCTTGGAAACTGGTACCAGCTTAATGAATATCACCGTGTGTTCTGTTTATCATGTCACGGACCTGCGTTAAGTCCTTTGGTTCGGTCAGTAGTGCCTGAATGCACTTATCAAGCACAATGACTGGGACTGAATTACTGTTTGAAATGAGAAATTGAGCTACCCAAGGACTGGAATCTTATCAGCATATCCACCATCAGGCATCAGGCATCAGGCATTATGGTGGCAGGGAGAGTGATGACCCTGCATTGTCATTTTACAATGTGGGAATGTATAACCAAATACAGAGTTTAAGAGTATAAGAGCATGTGAAAGTTAGGGGGTGGGGGGCAGTCAAGGATAAGACAAATGATAAGTGGGCCATTGCTTATGAGGTAAACAAATCAATCATCTGTGATAGCTGTGGGCGCAGTCAGAGGAAGGTAAGGCCAGAGTTGTGGGAAATTGACAGGTCCTTATCACGAGTCTACACCAAAGTATAGCCCGTAGGTCCACACAAACCCCAAGCAAAATATGCACACAACACCATGATACATAGACAGAGGCCTTTTCATTTCCTACCCTACAACAAAACAACAACAAAAAAGGCTAGTTTACTGGAAATGGAAGAAGTGTAATTACGTCATTACATAGAGAGATCATAGGTTGTCTCCTTTTGTGTTGTGTGCTTTTACATGAGCTGGCTCTATTATTCATGGATGGACTCTATTTATGGACAGACCTATTTGTGTCTTTTGTCGGATGCTGTTACTCACCACGCTAAAACCTTCATGCTGGTAGAGCAAGATTGCCACTTTTATGGGAACACGTTGTGGTGAAATAGATTCCCGCCAACTGATATGCGCATACAGTACGCACCAAAGGGCGCAACGAATGTGAAAAGAGCATTCTAAGGGGTGAGCAATCTAACTTCACTTTCGGTTCTTACCCCTCCATTAAAATGTTAAGTTACTATAGAGCGCTATGTTTTAGTCCAATACTCCAACTACAATTAGGTAATTTAGCAGACGCATTTATCCAAAATCAGCTAGGGGTTAGGCATCTTGCTCAAGGATGCTTACAGGTAGGCCAACTCCGGGGTTTGAGCCAATGACCTTCTGACTGAGAGTCCAACACCTAGACCACTACAAACCGTATAATTCTATATTCTACTGGTTTATAATTCTGTCAAGTTACACGTTTGAATGCATCCCACAGTAGCAGTTTTTCAACATAAGAGCAGCAAATTAATAGTTTTAGGGGAAGGGGGTGGGGTCACGCACAACAAGGACCAGATATTTTGAGGGCTACTTCTCTATAGTGGGATTTCAATACAAGGTCAATATTAATCAGCCCATATTAATGTTGTTATCTAATGACAAACAGATCTATTTTTGGTCTGTGTGTATATGTGTGTGTGGGTGGGGGACTGCTTATAGGTTTGATGCTTTTCATGTGAGTGTTTTTATATCATTGTGAATAAAAAAAAAAAAAGAATGAAAGAGTAAGATTTTGAAATTCAGCAACCCAAAAACACACCTCTCCTCCTCTCCTCCTTTGCTTGGTCAGCCATTGCGAAGCGCCATTGACAAACCTGTTGTATGTGTGCGTGCATTCATGTGATTGACAAGCAAGGTAGATTCGCAGTCAAAAATCAAAATAGACTTAGATAGAGGCAGGGGCTTTCAACCAGAGCAAAGCTATTTGACTCACTGATAGCTGACAGATGTCTACAGCATTTCTAAGAAATTGCACTAAATTTATAGCTCTTAAATCCTACCTACAGCAACTTTAACATCAGTTTGCATAAAATGAGGACCCATTAACCTGACAATATAATGAAGTGAGTGAGCGCCAATTAAAAAGACCTGTATCCCCATGGCATTGAAGTACTTACAGTAGGAGAGAATAATGCTGTCTTTCACAAGTTGACAAGGCCCTCTATAAAACACATTCAACAAATTGAATATACTCAATTTATTCAACAAAGGACTGTATCAGTGAAGATCACCCGTACACAGCAGAGAATACATTTAAGTAAGACAGCCAGAAAGAAAACCCTTAAGTCAGCCAAAGAGTAATAAGTAACTAATTGATCTGAAGTGATCAGGTATAATATAATATTTTTCTTTGGAATTTGCTGTTCAAGGCAACTTTACTGCCAAATGATATTCATTGGTCTTCTGAACAGGTGTGCATCACAAACCAGTATAAGTAGACCTAACTACTGTATTATCAAAAAACACCAACACGCTAATCTGAATCTTATTTCCTCGGCCACCGTAATCATCACACACTGTTGAAATGACAGTGCCATAGAAACATCTTTAATTTTATAAAATCTGGATCTGTGTTATGAAGCTATTTCAATGTTAATTTATACATACAATTGTTTTTGTTTTTTTTAATTAAAAAAAATATCATTGTAGTGGAATTAAATTACTTTCTTATGATTTCTGAGATTCTTTCTCATCCTACTGTAATCAAAACACATATTATTTCTTTACGACCAAGTCCTAATACTGTATGTCTCAATTCACTGAACAGTTCGTTAGAATGCTTATAAATTACCCATCTGTGCAGTATAATGTGGGTAACATTAACATGCAAATTCCTGACAATAATTGCAAGCAGAAGAAAACAGGCTACAAAGAGACGACTCATCTTGGCAATTACAATGCATCCACACAGACGAGTCAAAAATAATGATTCAGTACCGACAACTTAAAACAGCATTGGATAATTACGACTGCACTCTAATTAACGAAGGCTTGTTTTAGATTCAGCGGCGTGAGGCACAATATAACAACAGACAGTAAGAGTCAAAGATAAACGCTGAAGACGCAATGCAGAGAAGGATCAGTATTCCCATAGAGCAGTCTTCTCTCCTTCTCCCGATCGGTAGTGTTGATCCTCAGCAGCTGAGGAGGTGACGCATGTGTGCGCCGGAGAAAGGACAGAAAGACCTTGTGCTGCAATTTCCTCATATTAAGCAAATGTTTTCTCCCACATGTGTGCCTGTACAGACACATTGGAACTGTCTAGCTAGCACATATAGCCCCCCCCCCCCTCCTCCAGGCTCAGCAGAAGGCGGGCACACTGGTTGTCTGTGTGTGACGGGGCGGTCCTGGCGCAAGCACCTTCCGTCTGCAAATGCAACCCCAGAATTGTATAGTCTGAGAAACCAGAGTCTGAGAAACCATGGCCAGAAAGCATTCCAGTTTAACAGCACAGAGGAAGTTCACAAACACTATTTAGTACTGTGAGAACAGGCTGTGAGGAGGACCTCTGGAAAAAAAAAAAAGTGACATTTTACTCCCTCAATACTCTCCACGAGGAACTGTACTAGAGCAGCATATGCCTTTTCTTTCTTGCCTCAGTCCCCTGTGGGGTTTTGTTTCCCCTAACTTTTCCCGTTCTTAACCCAATCACCATAGATCAAGTATGCAAAGCCGTCCAATTAGGCTACAACAATAAGCCATGACAGGAAATAGGAGCAGCCGTGAGAATTCTGTTGTGCAAAGTAAAGCCAAAAGCAAATGGGTCGCAATTCATATCGCAGGATCAACCTGCGCCTGGTCTTGCTCTCCCTGGATACACCCTGTAAACAGTGGATGCTCTGGGCCGGGCCGGGCTAAGTGCTGGCATCCCAGGGTACCGTTGAAGAATGACTGGAGCTCGCATACACATGCACATCCTCCCCTCTGTGTATCCCTCTGCTCACCATCCCACCCAGCGCTCAGAAGCCTTTATCCAACTGACTGGTGAAGAAATCGTCCACGAGAGAAAAAGCTGCCAGCTCCTGTAACGGGCAAAAAATACAAAATACAAAAATCTTAAAAGCAGGCATCAAAGAACAGAGGCAGAATGCGGAATCACGCTGTGCTAACGAAACAAAAGAAAAGTCAAAAATCACAGTCGCTCCACCCACGTGCCACGTCCGTTTTTGTTTTTTGTCTTCTCAACTTATTTAGCTTCAGTTGTTTTAAAGAATTAGCATCTGACACTGACCCTTTGTTGTGGGGTTTATGTGCCCCTCCAAACATCTTTCCCATTCCCTCCCCTTGCCTGCCTGCTTATCCCTAATCAGTTGGACAGGCAAGTTTTTCCCAGCCAGATATAGTACCCGCCCAGCCACCTAGCCCTTGTGTGCTTGTTTAGTATGGTTCTTGTCTGCGAGTGCAGTGTATGTCATGCCAGGAGAAAAGAGGAGGGGGAAAAAATCTCTTCTTTGTAAGTTATGGGAACACTATGAGACAGACGCAGACACTCATAAATTATACGCTTCATTTGCATATTCCTGGCGTAAGACATTATGCAAATACAAACCATTTGCATAATGGATTCTTCTTGTTGCCTCTATTGGCCAGTTGTTTCTTTTTAGTTAATGAAAAGATAAAAATCAAAAGGGTGTGAAAGAGAAAAGAATCGCACGTATGAGCACAGTGTCTTGCCTCCCCCAAAACCCTAAAATAAGATGAGTGTATTTTTAGGGCAAAAATAAATGATCAACAGTAGCAATGCTTTGCATTCGCATGATCACTAATTAAAAATCCATCTGAAATTATATGTATATATATGCACATAGAAAAAGAGAGAAAAGAGTTTAGTTGAAACGATACGCTACACGTAAACAGTATGTTCAAGTCTTAGTCTGTTCCATCTCAACTATCAGAGTGAGTAGCAGAATTGCTAATTAACAGCGTTGGGTATACACTCGTCAGGAAGAGGGGGGGGGGGTGTTATTAAATAATTAAAAGCATTTCTGTCTAATTTTTAACCTCATCAACTCCGTTTCAATCACCCCCGATAAAAAAAAGCTTGAAAAGAAAAAAGGCAACGCGGCAAAGATAATAACTTAATTAAACGTGACATATATAGCTAATTCAAGGCAATTATCGGCAAGGTTTCCAGTAAACGCTAATGACAAGAAAGAGAAGATAATTACCGCGAGAATACACAGCGCTCTATCAAACAACATCCAAATACGTAGTCAAATTTACAACTGTGGCTCGTTAGAATCTAATCCACATTCGGAGGAAAAGTAAAAACAAAAGGTGATGGTCACCAATGCAGATCAGAAAAACAGCATAAATGGTAGCCTTGTATAGTGACGCATTTAGTTTAGAGACAGAGTGAAAGAGGGAGGGAAGGAGTGTGGAGTCTGTAGAGAAAGGAAAGGAGAGTGAATAGGGGAGGAGAAGGCTAGGTAGTGAAAAGCATGGGAGGCATGATTATTTATTACAAAATGCCAGTGCAACATCCTGTGGTGGAATCAGCCAGCAAAACGTCAACTGTGATCAGCTACAGCCCAATAAGCAGTCCGAGATCCTTCCCAATGTACTGAGGAGTATAGGGGCTCAGTACAGTTGTGTCTGTAACACGGCACCATACCTGCAGACTGTGGTTTTAGGCTCTCTCTTACCTCTATCAGCATCAACTTGGCAGCTAGGGCAAAGCAGAGGCAACAACCAGTGCCAGGCAGCGAGGGTACATGGCAGGACGCGAACCAGCCAGCCGGCGAATGGGAAACGTTAAAAGAAATTCATTGGCTTTTAGAATCAATTAACCCGTATGTTAATTAATTTCAAGCTCATAGAACAAAAGAGGGTGTTGGGTGTGGGTGGGGGGGGGGGGTGGGTGGGGAGGGGAGTTTGGACGGAAACGCAGGCAGGGGGGGAGGGTGGGTACGAAGGGGA
>JAOEHI010023832.1:0-24984 GCA_025447815.1 Percopsis transmontana
GTGAGTGAGTGAGTGAGTGAGTGAGTGAGTGAGTGAGTGAGTGAGTGAGTGAGTGAGTGAGAGAGAGTCAACTCTGTGTCAAATCTAGACATGACCTTCTTAATCTGTAGAGTGAACATTTAGAAATGTCCAGACCATAGAGCCTCAAGGATCTCAGGTTGATAAGATCTTAAAGAATAAGAAGATAAAACCCACACAACACCCATATATTGATGACAAGGACTCCTAATAAACACTAAATGCTTGATAGATTGCAGGTCTGAGATGTTGCTGGTTTGAGTTTGATTCCCATATACTATGATAATTCTGATAATGTTCTGGAGATGCCCATTATTTTGAAATTTATTGGATCTTTCTCTGTGTAATTCTCTAAGGATCTTGGATCTTATTTTTCTATTTTGTTTTTGTTGTATTTTGTAATCAACCATGCAAATTCTCAGTGTCAAGGACAATTGCATGCTGCAGGTGGCGGGCATGCGCAGTCTTTTGAATGACCCTAAACACCAGGTGTAGCTTAAATTGTAAATTTGAAAAGGGAAAGATGAACGGTCAGTCTAAAAATCCCTGTCCAAAAACTAATCCATTGTTGTGCTTCAGTGCAGTGTTCCGTTGATTTAATTAACTTAGTCGACTGCAGTATTTTCTGAGGAACCACACTAATTGTATTCTAAATTGAGTTTCTTCTTAATTCCTCCGAGCGGTGGCGAAACACGCTGTTTTGTTTTAGGGCCTAGTCCTACTGCTAAATTGTAAACGTCATAATGGTTACAGTTGTTCGATTTTGTGTGTAAGGTTGTCAACGATAGCCTACGTTGTTGACAACATGCTCCCATCTAGAAAGAGGGCAAAACTCACTCGAGTTTCGCTAAAAGATATAAATGGAGTCCAGCTGATGCCGAGAAGGAACCCGATATCCAAGTCAGTAAAAACATCAGATTTTGCAGCCTGTAAAGAATCACGTCCAGATGACAGACGAGGCAAGGACATTTTCTGTTCGGAAACCAGTAGACCTAAAGGGAATTTGTTGAAAACCCCCAGCGGGGCATCTAGTGAACCTGCGTTAGTGGACCACCGCTCCATACCTCTGGTGACACAGACAGATGCATTTCACAGTTTCCCCTGCGATACAGTGAAAAATGCATCCCTTCAAGAGCATTCAAACCGAGGTATGAAACTGGCCAAAAAAGTTTTTTTGGGTTGCAAACGGAAAATGTGCGGTATGCATAGTTTTGAGGGGCCTTGTACCAGGGTAAGGGACCAGTTGAGTAAACCAAACACAAGAAGCAGGCAGAGATATGTTCTTAAACTACTTTCTCGTAGATATTGGTGCACGTGTGACCGTTCAGACGGTCACACGTGCACCAAAAAAGAATTTTCAAAAGTGAAGCGGCCTCAGAATCAGATAAAGCGTAGAAAATGCCACACGATCAAAAGCGAAGTCGTCCAGGCTGCGAAAAGACAGGCGAAAGAGAAAAACACTGGCGCCAGAAAACCACACCTGCCACCTGTCGCAGAGAGAAAAGATCGTCTCTCTCTTCCAGACAAACAGTCTAATAGAACATCATTAAGATTGATCACAAAAAAATATAGTGACGATCAACGGGGAGAGGGACAGTGGAGAGTTAAGGAGAGGCCAACCCAGTGTGAGCCTGATCGGACTGCGGCTGCAGATACAGACTTTCTATCCACTGGAATGTCAAGTAAGGTGCACTCTATACATTCTATGTTCAGGTCAAATTAAGCTAGGTGGGTGCAGTGCCGAAATAGTTCTCCCCGACATAATGAGGGCAAACGACTTCTGTATTATTTGAATGTCACTAAAGCATATTACATTGATGTATATTCCCATGCTGATGGGGTTGCCAAACAGTCCAAACTGTAAGCGGAGGGGGAACAATTTCGTTACGACACCGGCGAACTTCTAAAATCTCAAGAGGTTATGTTTATGCTAATAAGCTAACCCTAGCAGCAATATGTAAAAACTCAAGAGTATTAACCTAACTTTCGTCTAATTGCCAAAATGTTTGTCTTGATAGTTTAGTGGACAATGCTCGGGCCATCCCGTTTTTTCTAGAAGGCCAACGCCATAATGCAGAATGTCTTGGCTAGGAAGATAACGCTGTTGCTGGTTAGCAAGGTGGTCACAGGTGGCAGGTTTATGAGCATAACATTAGCGATTTTTTTCCCCCCATTTGCATTCCGATTCATTTATGACTTTAAATGAATGGCTCTATCATTTCTAGAAATTGAGATCCCATAATGTGAGCTATTCTAGTAAGACTAAAGGGGTAGCGTGTATTTACTGTATAAGCAGAGTGTACCACTCTGACCTATGCCTTTTGTAGGTAGTAGGCCAACATTTACCTTGTCCAATCTTTGGTTCCCCTATGCTGGGGGATTTCATGGTGATTGGGGGGCCAAACACAAATTCTGTGCAGGTATTATGCACACACTACATTAAACATGCATTTTCAAAATGGTAGAAATTACATACTACCCCTTTAATCGAACTAATATTTGCTGTCAGTTTGCATTATTTGACAAGTCTATTTCCAATTGCAGACATCGATACAACAGGAAATGTGAACTCATGCTTAGAGGATTCTCCAAGAAGAATATTCAAAACCACCTCCTGTGCTGTGTATGGTGACTGTGAATATAATTCTTCTCGGAGTAAGAACTTGTATAAGAGTGCTATCTCAAGTCTAAAGCAGTCTGATGCCAAGAAAGCGAACACAATCCTCATTAAGTCTCCTGAGAAGATTATCGTTTGGCTAGGCATATACCCAGAGTTGAAGGTTTGTGACGTAGCCCAAAAATGTGATGTGTGCAGACACGGTTGTGGTTTTGTGCTACCAAAGGTGCTCAAGACTAAGGCTGTGCATTGCTTCAAACGAGATTTGAAAGCTGGAGTTCGATTGTTGCCTGCTTGTTCAGGAGGCAACGAACATGGAAGTGCGGCCGGCATTAAGAGCACCCATTCCTCTGATTTTCAGTTTGGGAAGCGCTGCTATCGGTTTCAGAGGTTGACAAAACGCAGCCGAAACGACCCACGAATATATACAGCTGCAGAGACCCTGAGCAATCGCACCCTTTCTGGTGTCCTGGAGGTTACTGCAAGGGAAGCGCCTGCCATTTCTGCTTTTACTTTACCAGGGAACCATGCAAGCAAAACTAAGGGCAGGACTTGCACGTTAAACAGAGCTTCTGAGCCGGACCCTGGTGAAGAGGCTGACATCAACTCGGTAAAGAGGAGGAGAGTTGAGAGAGTAAAGATTATGTCTATTGCCAGTGAGTCATGTTTAGACTCAGAGGATGGGGGAAGTGACGTAAGATCAGTGAGTAAAATGCATGGTGACCAGAGGGCTGTTGCCACTGAAAATGGTGCCTCAGAGTTCTCTTTGAAGGGTGATGGATTTCACCACTGCTCCAATGACACGGAGCAGTTCTCATGCCAGAGAGTAAGGGTCTATTTAAAAAAAGTGTATTTTTCATGTGCACGCACGTATATGTGCTGGCCGTTCCCTCAAACTGGTCCACCCCCTGCCACATCTGCTGGGATGGACGCCTGCCCTGCAGAGCCTGCTCATGCATCACCTAGAGATGAATCTGAGGTTTCACTGAATCCCTACGGGGATCCATCACTCTCACTCAGTGTGAAAACCAATGTCACGTTCCCAAAGAATGCCACAGACTACAATCCAGGTCACCTGGCCTCTCCCCAAAGAGACGCTGAAAACGGAGAAGACAATGAAATGCCTGCACTCTCCACATGGAAGAAGCAAAGGGAGTCTCGTGATGGAAGTAGCTCTACCTATTCCTGTGACCAGGCTTCATCTTCTCCCATATTAGGCGATGACACTTCAGACACAATTTCTGGTTGCTGCTCATCCTCATGCACACCCAACAATTCGGACAGATTCTCTGCCACATTCTCTCCCCAACCCAACCGAAATGGCTGTCCTTTATACACGTTGCCCGTACCCTGTCTGTCTGGAAGTCGGAGAACAATCAGGAAGCCTTTGCTAAACAACAAAGAAACAGACGGGACATCAATAAATTCTATTGCTTCTTCTCCGTCAACCAGCTCTGACTCCACTAATTCATATGAATCTTACTTGCTTCTACCCCGGGAAGAGCTTGGTACTGAGGGAACATTTTCAAAATCTGATCAAGACCACAATCACTTCCCCTTCGCTGATGTCCCATATGTGCGTGGAAATGAGTCCAATAGAGCGGTCAGTAATCACCCAGATGAGTGGTCAGAGATTGGATTATCGTGGTCTTATCCACTGCTTTCTCCCGTCTCATCACCACAAAGGCCCTCTAGTCAAAGCTTTCTGTCCAAAACCCCGAGATGTCCCGATCCAGAGGACAATATCGACAACGTCAAGGCCTTTTGTATTGCTAATGGAAAGAAAGACGAGACCAATGACAACTGTAGCAAGAAAGAAGGCAATATAGTAGAGAGTATCCTAGAGAAAGAACTCACTGATGCTGAAATTAAGGCAACCGCTACCTCAGGCGCTCCGATAGATCCCAGTGGTGGTGGGGGGGATTGGGCCAGTGAAACAGAAGAACAACTGAGGGAGGATGAGATGGCCGGAGACCACCATTTGGATGAGTTCACAGCCTATGAACAGGATATACTGCTGGTAGATATAGTCCAAGATGACCCCAACCTGTTTTTAAACCTACCTAAGAAGAGTTCATTAAAGCTGGGACCTACAAGGAACAGTGGGTCCTGTGGACCTGTAAAACTTAATACAGGTGAACCGGCTGTTTCAACAAGGACAGACAGACCGTCATGGGAGACTGACAAATAGTATGTTTTGATCATTTGTGGTCTATTTTGTATAAGCTGTTGAGCATTAAGTGATATGAAATCAACTTTGTTCTGTCTTACAGTGTCTCTACAGCAGCTGTGCAGCATTCAAGCACTAGGCCTGAAGATCTGTTGGCAATCCTTGATGAAGGTATGGCCACACTGGGCCAGGATTATGGACAGGGATCAAGCCATATACTAGACTAAAGACAACATTCAGTGGACCAATAAGGCCACACAATCAGCTCAGTGTAGGGTACAGCGGTGCTTTGCAAATGTTTTGATCCATCCATTCCCCAGAAAGCACTGGTTCATAGCTCATGACCCCACAGGCTACACATATAATGCAAATTACGTCTTGTCTGTTGTCCATAGGAGCTTTAAATATTCAATTACATTGGATAATGTCTCATCAAATAAATCTACGTTGTTTGAATTGAGGTGCGTTCAACCCTGATTGATCATAGCGGTGTTGTGAACACATTACAGAGGATGAGAGCAGTAAAAGACCTTGGAGAGCCAGCTGTAGTAGCAGGTCATTCTCATCACAACAGCGCAGCAGCAACTGGCTTCTGATGGCCAACCAAACCAAAACCACGGTATCTATTTCTTGTTGCATTAAAATTGTAATATCATTGCTTCAGGTGAAAATGCTTGACTGTATAGCTTCATAACCCATTAGTCCACACATTCGCAGTGAAATGTTTAATTTAGTTTGTCTCTCAACTTGCGTCAAGTACACTGGAACAGCACACCTATGGGAGCTAGATGGTGCTGACAAATATATTATCAGAAAAGTCTACCAGCATTGTAGAGGGGTATTTTTTTTTTTAAATGGGGTGATCCAATGGAGTTTACACAAAAAGAAGCTAACATTTGGTTTGATAAATACTGCTAGGTTCAGTATTTCATAAAAGTACACTCAATTAAGTTAGTGTGCAGAGAATCCTGAGTTTGAAACTAGGGTTTTTTTTGTTTTGTTTTTTTCTTCTAAATATTATAACTTGGGTTATTCCAGACAAAAAAAAGTACTTTTTTTTTTTTTAAATTAAAACACTTGAGCTAACATGACTAGTTGCTAATTTTGTACAATCATTTTGTAATTTCTGAACAGAGGCAATTGAAAGACGACAACAACAATCATGTGACGAATCCCTTTGAAAGGTAGCTAATCGCATGCACATCACTGAAGGAGATGGTTTTGGCTGTATAACTGGTAGAAATGTGCTCATCCTCCATGTTTTTTTCTTTTTTTTAATCGTAGGGTTGACATGATGCAAACACCGAAATCCCTAAATGGTGTCACAAATCCGGTAACGACTGTGCATGGGGGTAGAGGTTAGGAGGCTTTTAACTGTAAACTTTTTTTTAAGTTGCGTAGTATGTTATTTTGACTACAATGGTTATTTTGTTATCATTCAAATATAAAATTGATCTGCTTGTTGGTTACCTCTGATACAGCGAACACAACGGAGTTCAGACTCCAGAAGTACTCTGCTGTAAGTCCTTTACTTCTTATGGTGCTACACCATTCCCAATCGAACTAGAATTTTACAAAATCCTAAGCAGAATTTACCAGAAACTGTAGGTTCTGTACATATACTTAGTAGAGATTTCTTGCAATACTGTACTTTGCATATAATACCCTCACACTCACCCAATTATTCTATACTACTAAGTGTATGCATATTAGTTATTTTGTTTGTTGATTTGTTTTCAGCCCTATTTTTGTGAACAAACACTTTAATGTGTTTATACAGTACAGTGTTATTTTGTGCAGATTCAAGTTAGGAGCAATTCTGCAAATTTGCCATAGTGTCTTATTTTGCAACCGTTCCCCATCATCGCCAGTACTGCAGAAACTATTTCAGTGAAACCCTCGCCTGTCGTTTCAAGATCTGTCGCTTCCAACATGTACCCCTTGAAGGTGACGAGAAGGTAAGAAGTCTAATCTTTCTTCTGTTTACGTTTCCTCATTCTTAAATTCTTCCTTCTGTATCCTCTCCTGGCTGCTTTGAAATAACACGACTATGCCAGAGAATAGACTTGAGGCTGAAAAGGTAGGCATCCAAAATAAAAAGGCTCTGCTTTGCCACGTGTGCACATGAAGGCTGCAATTGGTGATTGCGCCACACATCACTGTGATAAGGGCGCCCTCTGCTGTGCCATAGCTGTCACGACATTTCATTCTGTAGTAATGGTGTTTGTGTTCTCCCCCAGTTTTGTGTAGAGACGGTGATGCGCTTCACTAAGAATCCATTGTGTTTGCAGAAAGCGAGTGAGTATTTTGTTGACTTCCACTTGCTGTAGTGGCGACAACCACTGGGATTTATATTGATGTATATTGAATACATAAATAGGGCATAAAATACAGTGTATATACCTCACCCTCGCTACCCTTGTGTTAACCATACTGAATACACTTTGCTTTAATTTGTATTAGGAAATGTTATGCTGTAGTATTTATTTATTTTTTAGTTAAATTGCCTGGAAAGTGGGCTTTTCCTGAAATTGGGTGTTCATGTAAAGTTAGGGAATTTGGAGTCCTGTCCGCTGCTGTCCTGACTGCCCCCGACCGGTCGGTTTTAGGTGCAGTGTTTACAGACTACTACAAGAAGAACTCCCCAGGGCCCTACTTCTCCCTGCCTGTGTTGACCTCTCTCCTCTGGGCTCTGCTCAATGCCAGCCTCGTCTCTGACATCGTCTCGGTCCTCAACGCCAGCTTCGAACACAAGATCATGGTGAGGGAGTTTCTTTCTATGTGATATGGTGTTCAGCATTAGACCTTAAAAACACACACAAAGAAGGGCTGCATGGCTTAAAGATATACAGCGCTTTTTTTTTTAGTATATTTAAAAAAAATCTTTGTTTACCCTTTATTCCAGCCAGGCCCGGACTTCCTTTTGGCTCTCCTCAACCATGTCAGGGAGAAGGGCCTCACCGCCTGTGCTCCTCAGGTCTCGGGGCTCATGTCCAAGGTGAAAACTAGCGTACTTCATTCGTTTTTTTGTATTTGGGTCTCTATTGGCTGTTGGCCAGAAGAACTGCTGCTTTTCCTGGGGTCTGCACAAAATCAACACGGCATAACGGACAGTGGACGAAATATAAACTCACAATATTGCATACAGTACAAATGAGGGGGGATGTGAACAAGGACACTTGTCAGAATTCAAGACCTTTCCCATTGGAGTTGTAAATTCTTCATCTGTGGATGGACTATATCGGCGAGTGTGTGTCTATTTCCGCAGATGGCTGATGCAGGGCTGGTGCAAAGTTTGGATTATCTTAACTGCGTCCAAAACAGTCCCAAGTGGCAACAGACGAACTCCCCTGTGTTGACGTCAGCTAGCAACAAGTGAGTTATCCCCGTTCAATGGCAGTTGCTAGCGTCATCAGACTCATCTTTTTAGTGGCGGGTACTGTCTGATCGTGTAACATCCACACTTGTTATATGACACTAAAAGCGACTTTTGTGTTTTTAAGGTTGCCATTGTTGGCCAGCACCCCCTTTCCAGATACCCACAATTTGGCCCACGCATTAATGGAAATAGAGGTTGGCTAACACAGTAGGCTAATATCAACTTGTTGTAGTAAATTAAGCTTTTGAGAAATAAATTACGAAGTACTTCATTCATCAATTCTTCAAATAAATAATTTTTGTGAGGTAAAATCTTTGAGTTTTGTCAATATAATGTATAAAATGTATTGTGTGCTGTTGCACCTCTTTTATGGCCTTTCCAATGTGAAGGAGTAATGGATGCTGTAGTATCTACTCTTTGTTTTTTTTTTTCCGTCAGCTTTGTATCAAACAGGAGGATTGGGGGCGGATCGGGCGCGTGTTCAGGTCGTTCTGCATGTCCGGCCAAGGTCCGAATGAGTTGGATCGCATGAGCGGACATATTGCCATCGCCCTGCTGTCCGAGACCAAAGACAAGCTATCTCTGCCCTTTGCTAGCTTTTCAGATGCTGGTAACTGTTGCAGTGTCATTTATTGCTTAAAGCGATAGCTCTGAATTTTTTTATGTATAACCCCATCTTTCTGCCTGTAGGTAATATTGTCTCTGCACCCTGCACAGGTTTTAATGATGGGTCTGTATTAAAGTGATTCCAGGTAGCGTTAATAGTTTTTGTGTTTCAGTTATTCAGGGTGAGAACGGTAAAAATGACCTTATCAAGAGCTTCATTGGCCGAATTGGGGTGTCTCTCATGTTCAGATACTACAGAACACACCAGTGGATTAAGGTAATAAAATAGTGTGTCAATAATGTGCCTCACATTTGCGTTTAGACGGATTGGTGGCCCGGCTGCTATGGTAACAATATAGTTCTTTTCAATAGACGGATATCTTGGCAATAGAAGACAAACCAAAACACTACCGATACTAGTTTTTGCAATCTCATAGAAGATTTTTGGATGGAGCCCAAAACAACGAAAGGAATGACCACTACGGTCTGTGTGCTTTTGCTTGTGCGCCTGCCCATGCACAGGGTCGGAAACTGTTGGAGATCCTGTCGAGGTTAAAGGTCAACTACTCGATGCTGAAGGGTCTGTTTGGCAATGAAGATGGAGCATCGCGCTGTTGCCTGGTTACCATGGCTACCGAGCTTTTCCTCCTGAGTGGCAGTGTAGAGGGAGCGCTCCACACACTAAGAGGTGACTATCTAGATACCTGTATGCGCAAAGACCTAATTAAGCATTTAGAAAAAATTATTTTATACACTTTTTATTTTATATTAAGGTAAACAGGCTATATAGTTTTTTATTTATTTATTTATTTATTTATTTATTTATTTATTTTTAAACTTCCATTGCTGGATTTTAGTAAATAAATAAATTATTGTATCCATCTACGTTGTAAGTGGTGAGGGATCCTTTTTAAACCAAACCTGTGTTTTACAGACTGGAGAACAAAATGGCAAATAGGGAACTGTCTGTACCGCTTGTGTAAATGTTTCTGCATTTGTATCACCGCGCGTTTTTAGAAAACGAATGGTTCTTGAGCTCACACTCGTGGCCGTGCGAGCCCTGCGACCTGGATAAAAGGCAGCGTGTGTTGATCCGACTGATGGAGAAGACATCCCACCGGGACGCGCTGGAGATTCTGTCTAACCTGCCTGGGCTCAAAGAGCCCAGTGGTAAGAGGACGGCAATATCCGAGTCTCTCGCTGTGTCTGTCTGTCTCTCTATGCCTTTTACTCACTCCCACATAGAACTGTGGTGTGTTGTAACAGTAGTTTTGAGTGTGTGAGTGTTCACCATTGATCCCATTCAAATGCACAAATAAGTGATAACACTACTGAAATTCCTTTCAACAGAGAAAAAGGGTGTACTTAACCCATTAAGACCTAAGGCAGGTTTCTAAATAAAACATTCTAAAGCCTAAGGCATTGCGTGAAAGCAACCGCCTTAAACGGGAGGGTTTTCTGAAAAACTTTTTAAACTAAACCTCACATTTCGCAGCCTCTGTAGCAGATAGAGGCTAACATGAAAAAAGATATACATTTCTTCTCAGCGAATCTCTTAAATACACCAATAATGTGGATGGGGAAACAGTTTGTCCCGATAGAACAAATATTGATAAAAGATCGCTATGTGTATTCCGCTGTCTGAACAACTAGGAAATGCCGAGATGCGTAGTATCGGAGAGTTATTTTTGGTAGCATACCTTGGCCAGAGGCTAAAAATAAATACAAATCCTAGAATGCATTTCGCATTCCCCACCTGTATTTCAGCGAATTGTGTTTGAATTTGAATTCGCATTGAATTTGTCACGGGTCCTGAAAGCGTCAACGGCTACGCGGTCGCGTCGCACCCCCCGGTCTCATGGGGCGATGTGCGCAAATGTTGCATCTGGTCTTAATGGGTTAATGACGCCAGCTGCTGAATGGCTGGAATGAAAACCTGCAGTGTCATGGACCTCGACGCCTCATCACCGAGACCCACTGGTGTTGAGGAACTTTGTGTGTGTGTGTGTGTGTGCGTCCTCAGACGGCACAGGCGTCTCCCAGTACGGCCCGCTGTGTAACTCCCACCTGCGTGTGTGTCTGGAGCGCCAGATGTTCCCTGTGGCGTCGGACACGGTGGTCTTCATGTTGTCCAAGAAGCTGCCGGTTGAACCCGGTCTGCTGTGCACGCTCCTCAACAAACTGGGCATGCAGAACATGTGGCTTCGCGCACGCACCGTCTTCAAATGTACGCGCAGCATAAAGATCCATTTATTATTTTTCTTTCTGTTTAACACGGCTGCATGCACCTTGTCTGTTAGAACATTTATTAAAGATTTATTAAAGATTTATTGAATATTTGTACTTAACATATGGTAATGAGCCAAATTAACTTGGTATCGATACATTTTTAAAATATAAAATACAATGAACTAGGAGTGTGCTCTCTATACCAACTAACTTTCAGTACGTGGTATAGGTTTATGGAGTGTTTTAAGTGATACCACTGGTCTTGGAGAAGCTTCATGTTTGTTCTCCTGAACCTGTGTATACAATGGCATATTGGGGCCATAGTAGGTTTAAACTTATTATTTTTTTTTATTTTTTTTTAAATTCAGATGGGGGAGGGGTGTAATATTCCGGGAAACTTTATTTCTGAGATTAAAATTGTACTTTTATTTAAAAAAAAAAAAAAAAAAAAACGTAGCTATTCTCTGAGATTATAAAGTCATACATTTGCAAGCAAACACTTGAATATTCTGAGATTGTGAGGTCAAAAATGTACAAGGAAAAAAACTCGTTCATCGCTTCACTTCAAATTTGTAACTTTAATATTTGGATTTCTGAAGGTTTTTTTCTCGCAACATAACTTTTTTTTTTTTTTTTAAACCTACCAAGGGCCTAATACGCCGTTGTGTGTGTGTGTCAGGTTCTCTGAGTATGGGGTATTACCCTGGCGTGTATGCCCCCCCGGGCCTACTGGGAATGACCCTCCCCAGCCTGCTGGGAGAGGTGGAGCTGGCGCTGACCTTGGAGATGTTCATCACGGTCAACGCCACCGCCCTGGTCCACCTCACAGACGAGACATTCTGCCTCTGTATCACACTCAAGAGGTAAGTGTGTGTCTGTGAGATAACAAACCCTTGCACAAGGAGATGCACTGAAATGTTTGTAGCTGTTTAGTTTTAGCTGAAACTAGCACTTTTTTGTAATCTATTCACATTGCAGAGAGAGAGAGAGAGAATAAAAATAAAAGGGCGGAAGCCTTGGACTAAAATCCGTGCCTCCCAAAGTGCGCTTGGTGAGAGTACTCTATGTACGCCTCATACTCTTTGCCTGCACGGTGCCTGTGCATGTGAAAAAACTGAGCGTGTAGTAATATGACGATCCAGTAGGTGGCAATAGGCAGAGTAGTGGGAGTGACGGAAGAACATTTTATTTAGTTTATACTAGCTATTGTGACGAAAGTCGGTGCCAGGCCACCTAAAAAATAAAAAAAAAACAGTAGCACGAGTATTTGCATAGCCCTAGGCTAAAACCGCTCTATATACGCTATCACTAAATTCAGACGTTAGCAGCAACTAGATGGAAGCAAGATGGTCACATAATCACACATTATAGATAGAAAAAAACGCTGTTGTATGCAGATACAGCTGCAAAGGCTTCTACTTCGCCATCAACGCTAGCGCAATGTATGCAGCTATGCAGTGTACTGCAATTAGCAGATATAAAGTGACTGAGACGTATTGGTAGAGTCTGATGTGGTACAGTATAGTAATATAGCACTCAATGGGTTTTCCTAGCTCAAACCTAAGCCCTTAACCTCACGTGTACGTTTGCAGTATGTGTGTAGACGGGAAGTTTTTATCTTTTTCTATCTTCCATTGATTTCTACAGTTTCTGTGAACAGAACTGTTAAATGTAAGAATACTCACTTCCAGTAGAGGACTGTGATTAGCTTTGTAGACATGTTACAAGTGCTATTTTGGTATGTTTTTGAGAAATGTTTGTCGGCGGAGAATAGGAGAGGGGGGGGGGGCTGTTTGCGATCCATCGAATACAGGGAACATCAGCATGAGCACTTGAATGAGGTAGGGACACTACATAACTTTACAGAAGTCTTCTTTTTTTTTTTTTTTTAAATGTGACGCCTCGAGGAGCGTGCAGTGGTAAACATTGACGGATTTGCAAATGGACAGAAATGACCGTCGACACTCTCGCTCCCTGCAGGACCCACAGCTGCGAGAGGGCGTACTTGGCTGCTGCTAGCCGCCTGCTCTCGGCTGCCGGCGTACTCCAGCCCAAACTGAGCGTTAGCTTCACGGTGGTGAACGCCTCCCAGGAGCAGGTGTTCAAGGTGGACGTGCCCTCAGCTCGACTTTGGCTGAGACACAACCACATGTGGGCCAACGCAATGTGGACACATCTGTCTTAATACCAGACCCTTAAGTCTAGGGAAAACTGTTTAAATTCCAGAATCTTCTGTGTGTGTGTGTGTGTGTGTGTGTGTGTGTGTGCGCTTAGATGAATGTGACATGAGTTATAAATTGAGGTCTGTAGCTTTCATGTTACAAGGTGAACCTGGGGCCTAAAAAAAAATAATAATCATTGTCACAAAATGACTTGTTTTTTTAATTTGTTTAAAAAAAGTTAATTTATTTTGTTATTGTTTTTAAAAGCATATCCATGGAAGTGTTGGTAAGTTTACTTTTGTTAGATTATTTCCGTGTTGCTTTTCTCTGGAGTTATTTGACCTAATATAGCTTTAAAAAGCTACTTGTGAAATTGTATGTTGCATTTGGATTTAAAATATCATACATGGTAAAAAGTTGTTTGCTGTTTCTGTTTATGTAGATTCTGTATTTCTTTTTAACGTTTTTATAAATGCATTGTTCTATTTTCTACAAGTTTTGCTGTGAATAATTCTTTAAATGTCCAGTAACTAAATAAAACTATTCAACTAAATGGAAAAATCTCATTGTTCCGTTTTCAACCTCCAGCAACTATTTTATGTAGTTTCTTAATAATACACTAGGGGGCAATAATCATCTGGGTTTACTTTTATAAAGGTCAGTTATTTATTGCTGACTGAGAACCCAATATCCCACAAGGTACAAGCGCTGGTACCAAGGGCCACAAAACACACTAGCATGTTTACTTTAACCAGACGAACTGACGAAAAATCCCACTCCAAAGCTTTGCAAAGCTATGGATAAACTATAGAATGCAGAAAAGGCAATCCCTGGAGGCACAATGTCCAGTCAGATGATGGCAGTATGGAAAAATACAATATTGGCGGACGGATGCTGGTGTCACTCGGGTGCTACAGAGGGCACTTTAAATGTATCCATAGGCCCATAGCGTTGACATTACCATAACCTCTGCCACACTCGCATCATACTGTCTATCTGTAACCGTATCACTGTCAAATTAATGGCTAAATTAAGCAAATCTCCTCCTTGCAATATTGATTAACCTAACTGAATCTTAAGCACCTAAGCAAAATTGAAGTGAAATGTTTACAATCCGTACAATGACTTAGACTATTCTGTGCTACCAACTTGGTGGCAACAGAACTCAAATCCATCAAACACCTTTGGGATGAAGAAGGCTTTTAATCACCTAAATTAGTGCTCTTGTTTTGGCTTAATGGGATTTGCAGCGATGTTCCAGCAGAGGTAAAAGAAACTACAGTCATGCTGTCTGGCTTTGTCGGAACCCCTGGTGTTTACAGTAGATTTAGGCCTACCTGATGATATCCTGGATTAGGTAGCCTACTTATTATAATCCACTGAACAAAAGCATCTGTTAACAGCGAAATGTAAACAATGTAGGCTAAATGTTAGATGGCAGAAAGATTGGGAGTTGTTTACAAGACCATGACATATATTTATCTAAAAACTTATCAGGCAAATGTTATTTAAATATACTTTCTTCCTATTAAATCTACATGGTGTGTTGCTCACAACTGCCTCGTTGTGACTGCGTGTGTGTTGGCAGAGGTGGTACACTTTGGCCCTATTACAAAACAAAAGGCCTATCTTAAAATATAAAAATGACCTGATATCCGTGCAGTAGCCTATTAATGTTAAATGTCCTTGCTTTACTTTCTGTCCTGTTATTTACAAAAATGTAACTCAGTGCTCACTCTTTCTACACAGGGTGTCAATAACAGTACAATAGGATGCAGTAGCTTATGGTATAGTAGACAAATTAGGTCTTCCCTTGAAGCCCCACCAGTGAGTGGAGAGAGAGGGGTTGGAGAGCCATGTTCCAAGCACTACGAGTTGGTGGCAGAAAGCAGAGCTCTGCAGTGCTGGGTTTGACTGGGTTTTTGTTTGGATTCATCAGACAACGATCTCTTGCAGTGTCAGCAAGTCTCCTTTAGTAGTAGATTATACAGTTGAAGTTAAAAGGTACAGCCCGTGGTCCGTTATAGAACATTCGCATGATTGTGAATGAATAATGAATAGGCTAAAGACACACCTCGTCACTGCAAGTCGCGCTTCCCCCTCCCAATCGGGAACGAGCTTTGCGCGCAACCAAGTCGAGAACTCCTCACCTCCTCCCACCCCAAGCGGAAATGTCTCCATTTTTCTCAGTTAGACAAGAGAGACTGGAGGAACAGTCTGACCATCACGAGTCTATGATACGGAATCAGCGCGCAGAGCGCACACCGTAGGGTTATGTTTATATCGCTGCGAAAATCCCGAACGGGAGAGCGGAACTGTTGAAAGAAAGGTCCGGTCGTCCTGGACCAAGGTTTCCGCACTGTTTTTATGCTGTTGGAGGACTAGGAGGCTCATACATCGGAGCCTCCAGAGAGACGTCTAGAAAAGCTGCGTGCATTCCTCGGCGCAGAGATCTCCAGGGCTTGGATAACTGAAAAGGGGTCTCCTTCTAACCTAACCGGAGGAGTGGTAAACTTGAACGGCGCATGCACGTCGCTGCAAAGGCTTGTTAAAACGTCTGTGTCTACATTTGGTTCAACGCTTCTTGTAGCTGTCTTTCACGCAAAACTGATCGGCGGCACGCGATGAGATCGTGTCGCTTGTGAGCAAATGCTTTGATGAATAATTTAAGATATTCTGGTCCGATCGTATGCTGCTGCCACCGGTCGCTGGCTGCCCCTGAAGCCGCGGATCGGGCTCCAATGGTGGATTAGAGAAAAACGATAACAGGGACTCTAAATTGGAGGATAAAGTGGACATTGTCGGTACTCGTGGGCCCGTTTTGTACCCGGAGCCCCGTAGTCATGTTGAGTCAGTGGGGGAGGAGAGACAGAGCTCGTAGATCGACGACGCCACTTCTGTGTCAATATAATTTCAGGATTATTTTCTAACAGCCTACCTCACCTGAAGATCAACGACAATTTTATAAATAGGCCTCCAACGGGCGCGGCAGGCCATTCTCATCAAGTTTGACTTAGTCTATTTGTAAGATTGACAAAAATGCTAACCCCTGAAACGCGTTACAACACAGAATTGATCATTTCTAAAACAAATATTATCTTCTACGGGTAACTAACTTGATCTTTAAGTCGCCGTTTTGAGAAACTTACACTCTACCTCATAATTTCTTCGTTAGTTTAGCCGTATAGTTAAAGAAAACGGTCGACAAATCGATGCGCACCAGTTCACCGTTGACCTGACTGTACGCCTCATGTAGCCTATCTACCTCAAATACAATAGGTCTTTTACTTTATACAGAACACAGTAATCCGACGTGTCACAAATGAATACATCAAACTCGTCGCAGCGCATGTTGTAAACTGAGCTCGTTTCCAATAGCGATGCAAATGGCTTCGTTCCCAGACTCGGACCTGCAAACGTGCCCGCTCTGCAAGGAGCTCTGCGGCTCCTCGGCGCCCATTTCGTCTAACTCCTCTACCTCATCCTCCTCATCCCACACCTCTAATTCCTCCAGTCACACCTCCAGGAGGCTACACGTTCTGCCCTGCCTCCACGCCTTCTGCAGGCAGTGCTTGGAGGGCCAGCGGAGCCCCGGGGACCCCCTGAAGCTGCGGTGCCCCACCTGCGACCAGAAGGTTTCCATCACGGAGGCCGGCGTGGACTCCCTTCCCTCCTCCAACTTCCTCTTCAGTGACCTGCTGGACGTGGTGGTCAGCCCCGAGGAGCACATCCAGAACAAGAACGGGCACCACCGCGGGGGGCTCGGGGTTGGTGTCGGGGGCTCCGGCTACCACCACCGCAGCCACCCCCACCTCCACCCCCACGGGGGCCTGCTGCGCCCGCACCACCTGGGGGAGCCCCAGTGCAGCTCCTGCGACGAGCAGAACCCGGCCAGCTCCCACTGCCTGGACTGTCAGGAGTACCTGTGCGACAACTGCGTGCGCGCCCACCAGAGGGTCCGGCTGACCAAGGACCACTTCATCGAGCGCCTGGGGGAGAGTTTTCACCTGGGCAACGGGCGGGGCAATGGCAACAGTAACCCCGGCCAGCCCGGCCTGTCCGTGTCGCTGGCCCAGTCCCTGCAGAACAACTTCGCCCTGCTCTCCCTCTTCCAGGACCGCATGAGCTTCTGCCAGCACCATGACAACGAGGTGAGCCCTGGTGTGACCACACACACGCACACACACACACACACACACACACCTACTGTAGGTTATCCTATAGATATGTTTATGGCTACCACAGCAACACAAAAGCGACATAAATGGGTCAAAGCCTGGCCTCTATACAACAGTGTCACCTGAATTCCTCTGTGGCAAGTAACCGTGTGTGTGTGTGTGTGTGTGTGTGTGTGTGTGTGTTGGTGTAACCCTACTGAAGGCCATATGGCCTCAAGTTCAAAGGGAGATGAGTGGCTCTTCACCCAGTTCCCTGGAGACAGCCAGGCACGTGTGCTGAGCTGGATTCACACACACACACACACACACATTCTGGTTAATCTGTACCACACCATTCATCTAGGGCAGAAAGAGGCCCTGCTAGTAACTGCACACATGGTTCTCTGACTCTTAAAAGTCAATTGATATATATGATGGAGCCCAGTATACGTCTGATAGTGGGAGAGACAAGTTGGAACTCTGGCACAAAGTTCTGTTTTGTTTTTTTTCTTCTTCTCTGTTCTCTCTGCATGTGACTTGGCCAAGGTGAATATTGAGACCTTTTTAAAAAAGCAGATTTTTTTTTTCTGTTCTTGGTTTAGCCGTATGTATGAAGAAAGGGAACCCCAAAAAAGGCAGTAACATGGGGTCTTGGAATGCTGTACTCCTGGTTCTGTTCAGACACTTCAGGAAGTGGCCCTGCCGCCGGACGTTTCCACATTCAAACTGTTTCAATGGTAGAATGTTGTGGAACTGTTTTTTTTTTAACAAAAGAAGTGTGTTGCAAACGGCCGTCAAAATTAAAAATAAGTAGGCATGGCTCTGATGTTAGACAGACAACCAGCATTTGAACAATATTGTGAATCCAATATTGGCGTCATAAATGAGAAGCCTAATGGTATGTTTCATTGTATTTTTAAATGTAAAATTCAGGTCACAAGCACACAGGTCAGATTCCAATCCAGTTTTTGTGGAGCCCCCCCCCTCCCCCTCCCCCAACGTCTCTCTCACACACACACACACACCCTCCCTTCTGCATGTTGCCAGTAAATATGGGCTCACTTTTCCAGTAAGGGCTCTGTTTCCCAGTAATGCCTCACTCAGTCATTCTGCTCCATGGGGGAGGAAATGACACAGGAGAAGGCTTTTACTCTACCTGGGAGCCCCTGAGCAGACAAGTCATTGTCTACCAATGCTAAATCGCCCCACAGAGCTGGCATACTGATCCAAGGGTCTAAGGCTATGTTCAGACTGCAGGAATATCAGATCTGTTTCTCAAATCAAATCTTTTGCGATGACTGTCCGCACTGTTATTTGCGAGTGATCAGATCAGACATCACCAGCCTATCTGCATGGGTTGCTGTGGTAACTACGTCGCTACGCTAGTGACGTGGCTGTCCGACGCAAATGCAGGAGAAATGGAGGTGCATCATCTCGTTCTCCAAACAATCGCGCTTTCAAGTCGCGGTGCGGAACGGAGTTTGTCTGGTGTGACAGTGGTCCACTGTGAATTAAAAAATTTAATAAAAAAAAATAAATATATTATTTATGCTGATGCGGCCATATGTCAGTTATTGCAAATAAAATAATTGTATTAAAACAGAGCTTCACCAGTCACTAGAGCTATTACAAGTGCATTCCAGAAATATATAATGTATCACATAAGTATTTAAATTAAATTAATGTTTTTTTTTTGTTGTACTTAAACTTTGTTTTCCTTACATTTGATTGCCTTCTGTGCAGCAGTTTTTGTTCGGCCAACAGAAGGCAGAAGTCCACAGTGTCTGTCTTACACAATTGTTGAATTGAACATGTCAATAACAGCAGAAGGTCTGTCTGTCTCGCAATTAGTTCGGTCTTTGGGTTTGAATTCAAAGAACAATTTTGTGTAGAGGATTTCTGTGAGAAATACTATAGTATAAGGCTCAAAGCACTTTGTGTGGCTAAACTCGGAATCATCAAAAGAATGTTGTATGCTGTGCCTTTTTCAGGGCTGTATTGATGTGGGCTAACCATAGAACAATGGTCAGTTTCTTTTCATCCTATAACTAAGGTACTTTTTTAATTATTTCTTTTTTGAATCCCCCTCCCTAGGCAAGGCAATTTATTTATATAGCTTGGGGACAAAGTAAACCGGGGCTCCTGGTTGCGAATTGTGTATAATTACACAAAACTTCTTCCTACTATTAATAGGTGCTAATAGAATGTGATATGTGGTACATATTCTAGTATAGTGCATACTGAGGAATTTGGACAGCTGTGTTAAGAAATCCTTCTAATTTAGTGCATTGGTTGAGCAAATAAGCAGTTCTAAATGGTAACCTTTTGAACCCAAACCAGCCACCATTATTCATGTGCTGCGTAAATGTACACTTTAGCAGGTAATTTGTCATTTATATAAATATTTCCTTCTAGAGTGTTCTCTCCCAAATACTCTACCTATAACTGTCGCTAATGTCAGTTAGCGACATTAGCGACACCCCCCCCCCCCGTTGGTGTAACCGTAGGCCCAAAAATGACCAGTGTTGATTGCAGCTGCCAATTCTGCTTCACTGTGTTACCGATGCACCCAAGGATGGAATGGCGTTTGTCTCTTGTCGTGGTAATGGATAGCTCTTTTTGCTTGTGGGCTAATGTGGTGCGTACACTCAAAAGGCCCAGTAACAATGCCTTCATTCGGCTGTAACTAATGGCTGTTAAACTCAAACCAAAGCCTATTCAGATGGGTCCCGGTCTGGTCTGCGAACCAAGCAGCCTGGAGCAGCGGTGGGTGTGTGTGGCAATCGCGTTGAGGGGGGTTGGGGCGTCGTGGGTTGAACCTAAACTGTGCGCAGGGGTCCCGGGAGCCCTGCTGTGGCTACTGGGTCCCCATTCCTCGCACACAACATTCCTGCTGGAGCCAGGCAGCAAACAAGGCGTGTGTGCACACAACAAACGCATTCACCCATTTGTAAAGATATGAATTGTTGGCGCTTTTAGAGAGTAACATCCGTTCTATGCAAACATTTGTGGAGAAATGTATGTACTGTGAATAAGACAGTTGGGAATTGTTTCGTGAGGGGTGGGGGGTTGTGCTATTTTATGTTTTAACAGTGTTTTCTGAACAGTTCTGCTTGTTTTTAGCCCTGTAGAACTAGTTCTCTGGAGAGATAAGTCATTTTAGCGTGAAAAAGGGAGTGGCTTTTATTCCGAGTGTGTGCGCGCGCGTGTGTAAATGTCAGCCGCGACAGAAATGGAAAATTGGATTACATCAAAGGATGCCCCCCCCACACACACACCCCTCTGCTCGCTGCGATGTCACCCCCCGCCACAAAGAGCCACGTCCACAGGCAGAGAGGAGGGTCTCGGCTAATGATAGGATAATCCGCCAATTGTGATGTGGCCATGACAACCTCCCAGCGAGAGCGTGAGGTCACCCGCTGCCTGAAGCCTGGCTCCACACACACACACACACACACACACACACTCTCACCAGAGAGAGAATTCTCGATATTCTGTGTCCTCTAAGCACTCCATCCTTGAGGATGGATCCTAGGAAGGGCACTAGCACTGGGTAAACAATCCGGTTTACGTGTGCTCTGGTTTGCAGCTACCAATCTGACCCACAATCCCTTTGTAGGGAAACCTTACCCAAAGCTGAGGCTAACACAGGGCCAGAGGAACTCCTGTAACTCAAGTTTAAACCTCATGGCCGGGCTCCTCTGTGGGATACACACACACACAGACACAGACGTACTGGGGAATTCCTCCGCTTACTCCTGACTTTCTCATCAGCGCTCTCTGTCTGCTCTGTCCTCTGACAATGGAAATTACCACGTGAAAATATCCTCAACATGATTTAGCAGCTGTTGCTGTGGAGGCCCGACCGATTTTACATTTCATCACTCATGGAAGATTGTGTATCTGTGAGACTGTTTCTGAGAGCATCTCCATCTGTGGGCAGTTAGATCCTCTGAAGGGCCGTGTGTGTGTTTCCCCAAGCAGCCAGCAGAGTCAGATTATGTGATGGTGGACTTCCAGGGTTTTAATGCAGAACATATGCCCAATAATTAGAAAGCAGCCGTTCTGGTTGTTTTTTTGTGTGTCTGTGTGTGTGTGTGTGTGTGTCCTTTTGTAGAGGGAGGGGAAGTGTGTCCCAGCTTTGATGTCCATCTTAAGGCTTTGGGGCAGTATAAGTTAATGGCTAGAAGGGAAGGCATTTGTCATGTTTGCTCTGACAACGGGACTTATCACAGATTCAAATACGGGAAAGTACTTTCCACATTGGGTTAGGGCTCTACTGGCCATTGTTTCACCTCAATCAACTTAAGGTGTTTCCACATTTTGACCTCATGTCCACCTCGAACCCTCAGGCCGTTGGTTTGCGCCACGCAAACTGGCAGTTTAGTTCCCTGCTGTCTGCACCTGGTGTGGAAGCGATCCGCTCTGCATGCTGGAACACCGGCTGAACATATCGCATTCGATCGAGTCGCATGAAGTACATCATCAAAAAATGGCCGGGAAGGGGGATTTGTGGTCTGCAAAAGAGACGGGGTCATTTGGAAATTCAGCAAGCAGCTTAAAGTTAAGGGCTTATCTAGACCATTTTGCATGCGATGTACGCATGCGAACAGTTCCTTATTTTACACGTGTGTATTTGAACAACAAAGGCACACTGTGCTGAAGTGACAAAGTTGCTCCATGCTTTGGAAGAATTTTAATTTTTGGGGCGGGGGGGGGGGGGGGACGCCAAACTGTTATTCCGACCAAGGGTTAAAAGCCTTGTAGATTAAACCACATGCGGGTTTGATGGATTCGGTTATGTGGTGGTCTCAACAAGTGCTTGTAAGCGTCCTCTGCCCTGTAAAGGTCACGCTCTTTAGCCAGCCATCTGCTTGTCTGTGGAGTGACACTGTGAGACTATCTGAAAACCTTGACAACAGGCACTAATAAAACAACTCATTTGTTTATTTTGTGTGTGTACAACACAGAAACAATGAACAGACACATTTGTCGCATCATGCAAAGTTGAATGCTTTTCAACTGCTCGGCACTCCCTCTCCGTTTTCCTCCTGCGCCTCTCGCTCTCTCTCTCTCTCTCTTTTTTCACACCCCTACTATTTGCAAACATGACACCGGTCACATGCCCCCCCACCCTCCAGCTGACTGTGGTTTGTTTTCATTCTACGCTGCCGGCTTGGCCAATCCGATCGCTGTATCATGGCCCCCACCCCACCCCTTCCGTGTAGTATCTGGCAGCGTT
Organism: Percopsis transmontana; assembly: GCA_025447815.1. NCBI lineage: Eukaryota > Metazoa > Chordata > Actinopteri > Percopsiformes > Percopsidae > Percopsis > Percopsis transmontana. The sequence goes on from JAOEHI010023832.1 coordinate 22,581, forward strand.
TCAAAACCTCAGCAGGAGTGTCCATGTGTGCGCACAGCCGCAGGGGGTTTGCAAACAGAGGGGCGAGCCGAAGAAGGAATGAAAGAGAAGGGGGCGGGGACATTTAGAGATGAAGAAAAAATATGGATGGTAGTTTAAAAAAAAAAAGATCAGTGAGTGGCTCCAAGGAGAGGCTGTTTGTCTGGCCGATGGCGTCCCTGTAAAAGGGTTTTCCACAGATTTTCATTTACATTTACAGCATTTAGCAGACACTTTTATCCAAAGCGAATTACAATTACATTGTTCTATTACATGGAGCAGGTAGGGGGTTAGGCATCTTGCTCAAGGATGCTTACAGGTGTCACTATTGCATATGCGCACATTGCGATGATGATGCAGCCCTAATGTCTTGTCACATTCTATAACCGGGATACCTACCAGCCACCGCCTCTTAAGTCACGCCTGGTTCCCCTCTTGATGCCCCCCTCCTCAAGGTCCATGTGTAGGTAGAGATGAGGAGCCTACATGTTTGTTGCCAGAAATGGTGAAAAGAAAATAGACTTGGGTGCATGTGAGGGAGGGGAAAAACTGACACGGAATGTGGAACTCAAAGGTCCGTCCAACATGACTTTGAATATGGGATCTTTTAACTAATGTTTTCTTTCTTAATGAGTTGTTATGTAATGGAGAAAAAAAAGTTTTAGAGCTTTTAGCTACACAATCTTTGAATCACACGAAACGCGTCCTTTTTATAAATCTACAAACGCATTTGCATTGCTCCAGCAACAACACAACATGGAGAGTGGGTTACTGGAAAAATGTAAGTAAAACTTTTTTAGTCTAAGGTTTAAAGTCCAGACTTTTTGTTAGATTATATATAATTATGTAATTATAATCCTTTTTTTTTTTTTTTACTTTTCAACAATTCTGACACTTAGCAATTTAAGTTCATGTCAAGTCCAGAGACTGCATTAGGAGCTTTCACGATATTGTTAGTTGAGGACTTGTTCTGTTCATTCTCCAAGGCCGAGACAGCAACTTCTACCCTAATTCACTGTGTTTGACTGGAGATGCCGCTTGTCCTGACATCAGCCCCCAAGAATGTCCCTTTTTTTTTTTTGTTGTTTTTTTTATTTTATTTTGTGAGTCTATACATTTTCTGACCCTTTTCTCTGTCCGCCTGAAGGGCTGAGAGAGAAATCCAACACGCGGTTACCCCTGAGGCAGGAGAGGAGCACCTTCCTGAACCAGTTCACAACAGTATCCATGTTGTGCAAAGCTGCAAATTACGAACTCTAAAAAAACACCTTAAGTCTATAGTGAATATAGACTTAAGGCGTTTTTTTTAGAGTTCGTAATTTGCAGCTTGCTATGTTTGGGCTATGTCAACATGTGATTGACCCGAGCTCTAGACAAACGTGCACAAGGATACCAATGGTGTGTTATCTTTGACAGGAATGCCGTGAAACGCGTTGTACTGCCTTTCATGCCAAACGGCATTAAACTAAGCCTCCCAGGTCTCTGAATTACCCTCCTCCTATAGGAAAATGTTAGACGTAAAGTGCTGATTCTTTCCCAGAACATGCTTCTAAACTGCCCTCTGTTACCACAGTGTGCTGTTGGCAGACCCCAAACTTGCTGTGCACCAACGCACAATGGTATTGGCTGGCCGGGACTCGTGCCCTGCCCCCAGTTCCCAGTACCAGTGCAGGGAGGGGGGGCCGTGGAGCACACTGCAGCCTGCTTCAGCGCTAACTGGCTGGCCAACACAGGCTAGCCAACACAAAGCAAGCATGCATTTGCTGTGACATCGCGTTGTAACATGTAACAATGAATGCGGAGGGGATGAAAAGGAAGCAAATTTTCCCCCAAACATAATGACTTATATTTTATATATTAGATTACATGTTGTTGTGCATTTTAAACACACTCGTATTTAAATCAAGTTGTTTATTTTGAAAAGAAAAATCAAAACACTTTCCACCAGGAGGGGTGGCGCCCTAGCGCCCCCTATTGGCCAGACGCCAATGAATGTAGCATCTGTATGTTATTTATGCATTACCATGTATACTCTAAGATTATCTATTCTCTAAGACTTTATGTCTCTGAAAACGTCCTCAGCTGGTTTCAAAAGGACACTTCTAGGTGATGTGTATGACCTCATAAGGAACTGTTAGGAAAGAGATGGTCCTTCAGAGAAATACAGGCCTGTCTTTGTGCTTCTGTCCATGCTGATGTTTATTAAACTTGCTTTGTGAGCGCAGAATCAGCCTTAGAACATTCAAATGTATATCCATTTATAAAATATTAAAAACAAAAACGCACAATATTATGTTTGTCAATCCGCTACTTTAACACTGCCCCTTTTGCAAGCCTAGCTTTAGTTTTAATACTTCTTGTTCTTATAGTGATATGCACTAATGCA
>JAOEHI010023843.1:11130-26673 GCA_025447815.1 Percopsis transmontana
GTGCCACATGCCTATACAGTATGTTTTCTTCATTTTTCATTTGAAACAATAATTAATCAAGTAATCATGATGTAATCATGATTACTATCTAAAATCAACATTTTAGATAGTAAAACAATATCCCCATGCTTGGTGTTGCATCTGTTTTGTCTTTTGAAATTCCCTGAAGCAGGAAGCCTACATTTAAACATTTTAGTCAAAACAACCATATGTTACATAGACATCCATGATAACTGTTAGTTACATTAGAAAAATATTTATATATCTATTCCATCTGTAATAGTTATAGTATCTAACTCAACTTTCGGTGGCCTCACATCTGTTTTCAATTAACCAAACCATTTGTGTGATTTGATAACTTTTTTGGGGAAATTAAGAAATATCCTAAGAACAAAACCTATCCTAGTAAATAAAAGGAAAGTGGTGAAACACAGTACAATAAGAACCTCAACCATGGTACCTGGAATACTAATATCAGCCTTCCATCGCTGATGGTTGCCTCGTGTGTAGAACTCCACATATCCGCCGTAGGAATTGGCATAGACGGAGAAGCCATTAGAAATAACCTTGCCCCCAGATGCTATTGCAAAACGTGACTGTGCCTCATGGTTTTTCCAAAAGAAGGCGAATGTAATCCCTATTAATAATTCAAAATTATTATTAGTAGTAGAAGTATCAATAGGGAAATAGAATTATTTATATTTTCCCAATAAATTATAGGTAAATTGTACAGTGGAGGTGAAGCTGTATACATTGAATTGTTCAATGTAATTTGTCGATATAGTGACAATATTGAACTTACCTTCAGGGCCACACAAAGTGGGGTCACTAATGCAGGAGTTCTGGTAACTTCCAAAGTGAAGAAATGTGGCCCCATTATCTCCATTGAGAAATATTCCCTTGTTGACCATTCCTTCAACTATGTCTGCAGGAAAAGGCCAACGTAGAAGTTTAGGTTTGGTTAACACTTGTCTTCGCAGAAGCAGGTCTTTTTTAGTGCCAAACATAACATAGAAGGTTTATCTTTTTTCTCATCCAATAAAGCAAATGATCTAAACTATTAAAAGTTCAACTAATGGTGTTGTTTTTTCATGACCTTGAGGAATTCACAGCTTCTCTCGCCTTAAAAAAATCATTAAACTGCAGCTAAAATATTTCAATGTGTTACACTCCTGGCTTGACCAGCATTAGCAGATAGTCAGTAGGCTGGTTTAAAAGATTGGAACAACATGGTGTTTTTCAATCCCAAATCTATCCAAAATAACTACAAATAAAGAATTATACCTTCTCTCATGGGGCTTCGGCTGCAAACTGTTTTACAAAGAGTATGACACATTCGACGGCTATAGAGCGGCGCGGTGGAACAACAGGAGATGGTGGGTGACAGTGCACTAAATTAATTTCAGTGAGCAATAAGTGATCCTCACCTACTGTTGCAGAAATGTTAGTGAAGGCAGAGTCATTGGTATACACATAGGAAGAATTATGTGAGGAGGGGAGCACAGTGTGGTTGTGGATTCTCAGAGCTGGACAAACAGACAAATGAGAAAAATAGTGATTGACACACAAAAGACACTAGACAGCAGTGCAAGACAGAACCCAGACAATGGGAGGGACATAGTGAGCAGGTATAGGATAGAGTGATGCAGTGTGCAGTGACAGCGCTCAAGGAGGTGCACACATAATTTCTACTTCCCCTGAGCAGTTTCCTAAGCTCAGAGGAAATGCTCATCATTCTCAAGACTATACCTGATCCCTCTTCAAATTCATGTCTGCCACTTAACTTAGATAACTTAAAAGTGAAAGCACCTAAACAATGTAACACTATGGATGGATGGCATACTCAATGTACAGTTCACTCTTGTTCAACAAAAAGTCTATCAATTGAAATTCAAAAGTTTTCCACACTGCCAATATAATATTCTCTGCAAACAAATCTTTCCCATTTTATACACCAGATAGACAGGTAGGCTATGTTATTCTGCACTTCAAACACTTTTTCAAGAGACATTACAAAAGACATTACACGTTAATATCATCTTTAAAATAATGTACATAATGAATGTCACCAAATATGAGCTTGAACAGTGACAGAAAAAGTAGTGTGGTTGGAACAGCGTTGAACAACCATGCAAACAGAAAAAAGACTGCCATATTTCCTTTGAGAATATAAGTAGGCCTAAAGCATATTCACATACTTATATTACTTCCGTTAACATGACCTGGTCTGTTTCCAATTCGGTCCCATAGTTCATGGATCCCGTCCACCGCATCCAGCGGCCAATAGTGTGAGGCTGTAGCCAACACCTGCAGGCCTGGATAGACAAACATCCAGGTTTGAGTTTCTTTTGTTTTGTTTCCAAATCAAGCTTAATAACTTCTTATACTCTGGTATTATCCTGGCACTGTATTGTGATTAAACGATTTGACAATAATGAACACAACAGTTTATGCAGAGTCATTAATAAGAAACAGTAAACAAAACAGTTAATTATGTTCCAGCTGGAGTTCAGTAAGCCTACTTACTGAAGGAGATTTTGTTATCCTTTATTGCATTTTATTAGTTATATCATTTATATTAATTTGGTTATACAAACCCACTTACAGTATAGTTGAATAACTGTAAAATGTATAAAAACAAAAGCAAACACCAATCAGCAATACATTACTATATTACATTACCTGGGTGCTTGAATGGCTTTGCCGCTTGACCATAAACCTGTAATATAGTTAAGAATACTGCTGATAAATGTTACCGAAGAGGATGCTTCGTTGGAAAATTTGATTATAGAAAGCGTTTCTTCTTTTATCAACCCACCTTAATACAAGAAATAAATGCAGTTAAAATGTGAATTCGGAATAAAACTTCCATAGCGCTTTGAAAATCTGACATAACATAAATAGGCAAGTTTAAGAGTTGTTAAATCCGCAAATAAAAATCTATATTGGACGGCTAATTATTCCTGAGAGGCCGGAAAAAAAACTCGTTCAGTCCATGTTTTTCAAAAACAAAAATAAATAGAATAGAATATAATTTCTTCAGGCAATTGTCAGAAAAAGTGCAGGATTGGAGTTTTGTTGATAAGGTCCATACATCCATTCAAAGGTTTGTCAAACTCTCAATTGAGTTATTTATTCCTGTATAGGTTTGGATGAGTTCTGTCTCTGGATCTTAAAAATACAACTAGCGGACAAACACTGAGTGAAGGCGTTTTGGGTTGTTCGACTGGACGTGGGAATTCAAAACGTGATGTCATTTTTGCATCATCTGAGGAGGGGCTTTCAGGACGGGGGTGCGTTAATGACATTAATTGTGTCGAATTATACCTTGCGCGGCACAACGAGATTAGGATATGCACGATATAACACATAAAAATTAAATCTTAAAACATTAATATTTTTAGTTTTGGTTGTGGAAAATGTTGCAGAATAACATCCAGGATTACCAGGTAGGCTACATTTTTAAATAGGAATGTGCTTATGAGAGGGGGTTGTAGGCCATTGGTCCCTTGGAATGCAAGCAATCCCTCATATCCACAATCTAATCAAGCTTTCGTGCATGACCTAATGGTTTTGCAAGTTGTAGCCTATCAAGAACTCATATTGCTGCAGGCATCGTCAACGACAACCCAGATACGTTACCTTATTTTGTTGCGCCAACTGTTTGTTTTTCGAACTTTGTAGCCTACTGTTTTCCATATTATGCTATTGCTGTCTAGTAAAATTATACCTGAATGGAGCCACACCATGATCCACACATGCTTTCCGATCCTTCCCCCAATCTGAACGGTGTTTACACTATAGCGGATTCTTACATATTAAGGCCAACAGCGCCACTATGTGGTCAAAATTTATATGGCCACCAAGACATAGTTATCTTTTATTTATCAAAACTTCTTGTGTATCCGTCAACCCGGCTGTAATTGTATTTCATGTTTGAGAATGTTATAGGCTATTGCTAAGTAGAAGAATGCATCAAATTAATTTATATTAGACGTAGAGATGGGTTGGAAGGGAAAGAAATAGGGTGGGGGGCACATGCGCACGCTTTTCCTCTCAAGGGGATTGCCTGTCTGAGGCGTATCCCAAGGAAGCGGATCGGATTGGGAAACTAGAAATGTTTCGTTTTTAGACACATTTTTAATTATTCAACTTTTAGGAAATTATCTTCTGCCTAAAAATGTAAAAACGTATTTTTTATTTGTATTTTGGCATAATTATAGGGTTATGTTCCCAGGTAAAGTAATTATTTGAGACATATTTGAGTGGCCCAGTTACAGATTGACCCATTGGGCGTTTTGTTAGAATAATCTGATCTAAGCAACAGTGATGAAGGATCGACTGCGGGAGCTAACTGCAGTAAGTAGCCTAAAGCCAGTTTGAGCAAAGTGGAGTTTTGGCGTTTACATTTTATGTACGATATGCGTTTGTTTAAATGTATTTGCTTTTCAAGCCATATTTGTGTTGCGTTCCAAAGAAATGTAACAACACAACACATTTCCATTCCCTCCGTGCAGCACAGGGAACAAGCAGATGAGGATGTTGTAGTTGCGGTTGACAGTGATGGCTTCATGGAGGGGTTCTTTAGAAGGGTCGGTTCATGTCTTCCGTGGTTTAAAAAAGTAAATGGGTAATAGGATTATCTAAGAAAGTGATTGAATTCCTGATTGATTTAGGTGGAAGAAGTTAGGCTACTCCTTGATAAGCTCTCCTACCAAGTGGAAGAGGTCAGACGGATGCACAGCATGATCCTGTCTGCACCCAATCCAGATAACAGTAAGTTTGTGCGAGATCTTTCAGATGGAGACAGATATTTGTCTCTTACACTGTCTTGAATGGTAGGCCTACTGGAATTTGTCTGGTTATATCATACATAGCCTTGCTGCACAAATGCCTCGCTTCCTGTGTTGTGAACAATTGAAAGGCTGGCCAGTTGAAAACATGGGACCAGGAAACAGTCCTATTGCCCAGATCCTCACAAGCCAATTCATGGGTGGGCTCTGACTTGTCCTAAACAAACATATTGTCTGAACGGTTGATTTAGAAGCGTGAACACTTGGAAGTGTGAACAGTGTGCACACTGTGTACTGTTTGTGTACACAGCGGGTGCACTTAGAGGCATTGCATGTCATGCTTTGCTGATGCAGCTGTGAGAATCAAGAATCAATCTTGTTTAGTGCCAGGACTAATCCCGTGTGAGGATTGAAGACCCTATGAGGACCCAGCCAAGACAATTTCAACAACGTTTTCAGTCTAACCACAAAGACTATGAGAAACAGATTGTGTTTTACTTGGTCACAGGAAGTCTGAACCATGTGTTTAACCATACCCTTCATTACGTGGATGTGGTCATTGCTATGGGCTACCACTGTGATCTCAGAAATATTATATATAAATATATATACATATTTTTTATGATCAGCTTGATTGAAATCATTAACTATTTATTTTGTCTCTGGTCTCATTGAGGTACAAAGGATGAACTTAACACGGTGACCAATGAAATCAAGGGAAATACCAACATTTTGCGAGTTAAATTGAAATGTAAGTTGAACTGCGATGTAATTCAAAACTCCCTGCATGAACTAATTCATGAAATCAGTTAATGATAAATATCCACACATAATTTTATGTTATTGTTGTAACATTGCTCCTCTAGCTATGGAGCAGAGTTTGCCCAAGGATGACATGGCTAACCGAACTTCAGTTGATTTCCGGATCCAGAAAACACAGGTCCGAAAACAAGGGATAAATAAGATTATTATGTACTGTACAGCGGAAAATGAGAGGGCAACAACAGGACACTCTGTTTCACCATGGTTGTAGTCCAGAAAAATATTTTTACCCACAAGCCATAGAAGCCTAATCCTAGAACACAGCACACAAATAGGTTACTAAAATCAAACAGTTGGTTATCTGGTTATGAGTGGCTAGCAGCTTTGATTACCCACCGATCAGTTCTGATAATAAGGCTGGTGTTAATTTCATATCCTGTAAGTACTACTGTGTCTGTATAAATTAAACTGTTGTACTATTGTCTTTTATATTGGAAACATTACGTTAGCATTCTCTTCGTAATGGGGGTTAACAATGTACACTGTGACAAGCCCTTTATCCTCTTCCATTGCCCTTTCTCCCAAGCACGCAGTTCTGTCCAGGACGTTTGTGGAGGTCATGACTCAGTACAACGACACTCAAGTGTCCTTTCGGGAAAGGAGCAAAGGAAGAATTCAGAGACAGCTGGAGATAAGTGAGTGGTAAATAATGTCCTGGACCTATATACCCACGCAGACAGGAAATACATGCCTCACGTACTGTATATATAAAACCAAAACACTGTATTTTTGTACAGGTATTTAACAGATAGAAATTAAGAATCAAATATTAAATATGGCTTCAATTTGGTTGAACAGTAAGTGATTGTGTGCAAGGATCATCCAAATCTGGAGATAAGTATAAATATTAGCATGAACCTTGGTTTCGACAGGAACCAGGAAACGGGCCTTGCCTAGGGGCTTCCTCTGCCTCTGGACTCCTGTTCATAAACAGTCCCCAGCAGAGCATTCATTTTTGTAGGTTTCCCCATGAATTTTCTCCCAAAATGATTATGAAACAGCTTAAAACAGCACTTATTGGGTGCTTGGCATACTCCTTTCAGCTGATTATGGTTTTGAATCAGATTTATTTTGCCAAGTAGGCTACATTTGCACAAACAAGGAATTTAAATTTGACTTGGTGAAGGTCTTTGTAAATAGAAAAATTCATATATTTCTATCAAATTCCCACAAACTATTTGTACAGTGATTGTAAACAATTGTACAAAAAACATGAAGATATGTCTAACAATGGTGGATGGCAAAACTACCACAGTCCCCATGACCAGAATGGGGACTAATGAGAGTCACTACAAGCCAACACGGCAGACAGAAGAGCTTGACACTGGAGATGCCTAGCTGTGTTTGTGTTGTCAAGGAAACGACGGGCAGAGTGCCCAAAGGCTTGTGTATCACTACATCCATGATCACTACTTTACCTGGCTCTAACATGATCACATGACTTGTTGTATTAAGGCCTATGCTTTTGTGGTCTATTGGTTATAGCATTAATTGGCATCAGTTATTGGTTGTAGGCTTTATTTTTGGCTCCTATTGATGACATGTACAGTAATGCTTGTATGTTTTGCTGTGTAGGTTGTGTGTGTTTCTAGAAAGTAGCCCCTGTAGCATGTCTGCGACACAGCACAGCCCCCAGTATCTCCAGGGAGTGTTTTGAACAGCTAAAGGGACAACTTGGGCTTAGGTTCAGCAGCTGTGAGGTGTCAGTCTCATTTGTTTCTCTGTTAGTAGTTTAATCTTAGATACAAGTAGAGCCAAATCACAAGTATGAATAATTGGCTGTGAATAAATATGATCTATATATCCACTCAGTTATGGAAAAGCAGTTCATGCTTTACAAAGTGTAGTAGAGATTTGACATGTTTAATTCTAAAATGCAATATTTTCCACATAGGAATAAATCAATAGTTATATCAAATCCATCAGTCACAGTTGAATGTTTCACTCCATTGTGTAACATGTTTTTCCCTCCAGAACCAGCTGCATTACTTAATTTAAAAAACATTTCATTCACTTTACAAAGGCCATTTACCAATGTTAAGTGATCATTGTTAATTCAATACTGATTTGCCCTCGAGTGAAAACTGCTGTATAGTTAATAATCTTTTGTATTTCAGCTGGAAGAGTAACCACTAATGAAGAGCTGGAGGACATGTTAGAAAGTGGAAATCCATCAATCTTCACATCTGATGTACGTTTTCCTATAGCCAGCCCTCTTGAGTAAAGTATTGCATAAAATATTACCACCACCTAGTGGAGAGAAGTGAAATATCTGCTGTAGCGTAAGCTTTGAAGGGCCAAATAAGCAATTGTAACACTCTTGTTTAACCCAGAACTTTGGTGAATGACTAGATTTAAAATGGCAGTATTATCACTCTTGAATGACTTATATGGTGGAAGTCAGAATTAAATCCTGCAGGATTTTTTCTCCTCCCACTTTCTCTTTGCCCTCTCTTGTCAGATCACTTCTGACTCTCACATAACACGTCAGGCTTTGAGTGAGATAGAATCACGACATCAGGACATTATTCGCCTGGAGTCCAGCATCAAAGAGCTCCATACCATGTTCATGGACATGGCAATGCTAGTGGAGACTCAGGTAACTCTAACTTCATACCTAAATGCATAGAAGCTGTATAGTGTGGCTTTGTCTGTCATTATTATGTGCCTTATCTTTTCATATTGGCGTAACTGAGTATGGTTTGGTTGGTTAATTTGTGATTGCAATGACTTGCGTAGGCGATTCTGTGTATTGCTTGATAGCTTTACACTCTGTGTTAGGGCTTATTCTTAAATTCTGTAACCTGTCAATATCTCTTCAGCAATGCTTCCACATTATAGTCATGCGTTGATGTACTGTACAAGGCTAATGTAGGCCTATTGGTTCTGATTTACAGGGGGATATGGTCAACAACATTGAGAAGAATGTTTCCAATGCAGCTGAATATATTGTCCGCGCCAAAGAAGAGACCAAAAAGGCAGTGCGATATAAGAAAAGATCCCGGAGGGTATGTATTCTTTCCGAACCAGCGTTCATCCTACCTGACATTTTATGAACCACTTATCCTGAGCCCTGTTTTCATTGGGGCGCAACTTATTAGTATTTTTGGGGCCAAGCAACATGTATTTTTGCTAATTTTCGTGCCTGGCTGCATGCATGTTATGTGAACTCTCAGACCCCGGTTATATCTACATGAACCACGAAGGGTTCAATTCCATCAATGTCTATATGGTCTGTGAAAACAAAATGCAATGTAACGCATAGATTTTTCAGGTGTATCCTATCCATTACTACCCATTACCCACGTGGCTTATCAGGCCATATGCCAACAGCCCAATGGCAACATATATTCAACAATGGGTTGTTCATGCTAGGACTGTGATTGAGCAAACACATGGCCTGTTGTCTTTCAGGTGCTGAAGCAATTCAAGTGTTGTATTACAATAGAGCCCTTTATTTACGACATGTTGTGGATGCCAACATGCCATTTCAAAGAAATATTGCAAAACATAAGGCAGACATGTGTGTACTGATGGTGAAAAAGGCCAACTACGCGCACCAGTGCCTCAGTATCCTCTGCCATGAAACGCTCTTGGTGCTGCCTGAAGTAATGTAATATATTGGATTAGAAAAAACAACGCCCTTGTATTTATATTCCATCCCACTTAACCCTTGTGTGCATAGCATGAATGAATGGGCCTGGATTCATATGAATGAAAATTCCAAGTGCGTTTTGGTTACGCCTAGCCTTGTGAGACCATCATGACTTGTGAGCTACATATTCTGTTTCGCTCTGTAAGTCAGTGTGGATCCCCAACTCAGCTCAAAACCGCTCCTGGTGGAAGCAGTGCCAATAGGCATCAGGCAAAGTCATTAGCAGACGATTGGACCACCTTCAACCAATGAGACGTCATCAACTATATGAATCAACCGGACACTGATGGGCCTGATTATTGTCTTACTGGGAATTAACAGCTTTAAATGGAGGGGATCCGCAGAGGAAATTGAAATGTGTAGCTGTGTGAGACCGGGATAGTCTTACAAGGCTGAGATATAGCCTACCCTAATTTCCTTGTGACATGGAGTTTGGCTTACATTAGGTCGCATTTCACCTGTAAAGAATAGGGCCCTTATGAGTTACTTAATTTAGTTTCCATAAGATAGATGCTAATGTGTTATTGCTGTGAATAAATAAGTTCATAAATAAGGCATAAATATATAAATAAGTTTATCATAAAGTAAGATGAAACTTAAACATCTCCCTGTCATGTAACAGTCTTTCTCTTTACTTGGCAGACATACATTATACTTGCCTTTGCTCTATTGATCCTGCTTGCTGTCATTGCACTAATTGTTGGCCTGTCTGTTGGACTAACCAAACCTACTTGAGATCTACCTGATAATTGCTTGAGGTAACAACTCAACTACACTCACTCATTGACGAACTCACAAACTCATTCACTCAATGTTTCATTCAATATACTGTACATTGTACTGTATATATGTGTATATATTCTATATGGACATACAAGGTTGTAAAGTGTTTTCTTATATGCTTATGTCTATGACTATGGATCTTATAGAACAATACTTATGTTTAGCATGTGCTAGTTTAGTCCCAATGTTACTGTACAGTATATGACATTTATGTAAAGTATGTGGTATTAAAGGGGCCATAATCATGTAAGAAAACATACACTAACATTGTTTGTTCATACTGTATACATTATTTTCCAGATAGGTGCCTTTCTCTAAGGGCTGAAAGGTGCTAAATAAGATAATTTGATTGTTTTCACAGAAGATTCTCCACCTTGCCATTTGTTGGGTAGCATTTTTCATCCTTTTACTCATCATATTAGTTGGAATCTTTGAATGATGGATCCTGGTTGGACTCTCAGCACAACCAGCTGTACCTTTAGCAATGACATGAGCAGCAGTTCACCCCAAGTCTGCCAGTCAATATTTCACAGCGTAAGAGGGGGTTTCTTGGCAGCTACAAAGTACGATGTGTGTGTGTGCTCTACCTGAGCCACCTAACTTCAGATCCCATGAAGCCTGGAAATTGTTATACACCTACTGTACGGTATAGCACCTTTAGCACATACTCATCAATTTCACTTGTGATGTAATGAATCTTTACAGCACATCAACCATATAGTCTTGGTGTGTAAACAGACAATATTGCTGTTGTGTCTCCATGTTAAGCAGTTACTACCACTGTTCCCGGTCCAAGAACTTAACTAAGGTTTATCCAGACATGATTGTTATAAACTATCAATTAAATCTGTGCAAGTGTGTTTTTAGATTATGCTGTTCTTTTTGTATTGCATGTTAGATGGATGTTAAGCAATTACAGCTCAGGATTTCATTAGAAAATGGAATCCCAGTAAAATCATTTTGTACACACATTCAAAAAAAGCTTTCCATCCGTCAAATGTAATATAATAATATCCTTAAACCAAAAGATAATGCACAATTTAAAATTTTGTATTTTCATTTTATCTGCTATCTCATTATTTCACTGTATGTATCAGTCTTTTGACTATTGTGCCAAGTGCACGTACTTATTTATGTGCTAAAGTATACTATTTTATATCAACACAATAATGAAGTTTAATATATGTATGTTGAAAACAAAAGTCTTGTTGATGTTCAAGGTGTACAGTATTTAACCAAAGCCACACACAGGCCTTTAGGATAAGAACCTTTGTTTAGAATTGCAAATATAAGGTAGCCTAATTTATTCTTCTTTAAGATACAAAATAAGCTGATTGTATGGACGAAGATGCAGGGAAACCAAGAGCATTGTTTGCTTCTGGACTAATGAGCAGTTTACACAAAGTGCCTGACTTCTGTGTAATCAAGCAAACCAGATTGGTGAGGAAAGTAGAAGCAATTGCGCATAGGGCATGAATTTCTCTCTTAAGATACGCATTTGAAGTTAAATGTGTTGCTGAGCATCTTAAAAACCTGTACAAAATAACGTTAGGGCAAGTTTACATTAAATCCAATGATATTATGAACTAGACCTGGGTGTGTAGATTGATATAAACTATTTATTTGAATGATTCATTCCTGTCGTTTTTTTTCAACAGTAGCCTACCAAAAATAATACATTGAAACAGAGAGACACTATCCACACTTAAAAACAAGAATTTGGTAAGTGCCATGTGTGAATAGAACAGCACAGCAAAGGATTCTCACATAATTCTATATTCTCTATAAGGCTAATTTTAAAAATGTATCATTAGTCTACCTCAAATCCAAAATTTGGTGTAACGTTAGACTTCTGTATTCCATAGGCAGCCTACAGAATTCTGAAAGGCCAACATGATTCACGAGTTACATAAGAGTCGTCGTCCAGTTATCTTCCATCCAGAGTCTTGCGTTGAGTGAAAATAGGAAGAAACCCTTAGTGTAGCTCATCGTAGCATTGTGAAGCAACGAAGAATGGAATCTCACCGACTCAAAGGTAAAGCATCATGTTTTAGCAATTTCGAATAGCCTAGTTAATGAGTTGCTGACATCGTTCATTTGTATGTTAAATCTGGGATTAAGGACTAAATAAACTTGAATCAACTTCATCTGACTTGGTTTGCGCACCTAGCTAAAGTAGGTAACGTTAGCCTAAATTAGATTTATATAACCAGATTGATATAAATTATATATTTTACAACATCTCACAGCTAATATGCTGTCATTCATATCGAATATAGTTTGGTCTGTATCATGTAACTGTAAGTGTGCATTTTAAATTTCAAAACCACAAGCATTTTAACTTAAAAAAAAGAAGAAACAACAAGAAATAAACTGGTTTTGGGTATGTCTTCCTTAGCTAGGTGTTTCTATGTTTTCTAACCCCATGTATCACTTATTTTGTACAATGTACACCTTTTAGCCTTCTAATTAGCGTTAGCCTATCTATTAAACTAGCTCCTTCTGTAGGAATCACTGTCAAAAGGTGTTATAAATTGTGTCAATGTGCATGTTTACACACAGCATGCCAGTAACTATATTCGCTTAGAAATTATACTAAGCTGTAAACAAAACCCCACAAAAATATTTTAATATAATTTTTATACCAAAAAATCAGTCCTGTCTGTCTGGTGATTTATATGTTTTCTATGGCTGCCCCTGGGCCACCTCTGCTGTCAGGCTATGTGCACTAACAATAATCCAACACTCATTATTATGTAACTCTGCTGAAAGCAGATATTAATAATCTCAACATGCTGGAGTTATGACATCATCAGTCGGTGCTGGGCATGGCAGGCATTTGGGAAAGCACACAAACCGAGCTGTAATGGTAGGTTCTGGTATACAACCATGAAGATATTCTGTACATTAAATGTATTACTATTAATGTAAGGCGTGACATCTGTGTGTCGTTTCATGGCTGGGAGTTCGGTTCTCTAGGGACAATGGGTTGTCAGAAGGCTTGTGAGGTGAAGAAAAACTTGAAGGTGTCTCACAGGGACCTTCTCTGGAGCCAGAAACAAAGGTCAGCTAAGAAGAAAAGCCCGATGAGGGACATAGATAAGGTGAGCAGTGTGTGTTTGCTGGTCTGCTGCTGTGCAGCTTTCGATGAACGCGCTGCTTTAACCGTGTTTGGACATAAGCGGGATCAGCCCTGGCTGATGCCTGCAGCCATAATCTGATCTCACCCTGTACCCCACGGCCCAAGCCCTGGGATCATTGCTAACAAAAAAGGTGCCATATGTTGCTTTCAGTGATTGTATGCTCATGCAGTTGATGGAATTTTGTATCAGACACATTATGGTACTCTCAGTCAGTAGTGACCTGTTTCCACCGTGAACTTATGTAAGGGGTGGACCAGTACATAAAAGTGCACAGACTACTGCATAAGCCTATAATGTGTTTGGTATTCATTTCACTTGAATGGCATGGTGTACACTGCTATTTCAGATTTTTTTTGGAGTTGACAAAAAGGGAAAAACACATTCTCCTGTTAATACATTTCCATTTAAACTTACAGTTGTTGGTGAATCAAACTAGAATCTAAAGAAAATTGAAAATTGCAGTATATGGTATGTCCTTCATACAGCCTAATAGCAGGTGTGGTTTAGTACAATTATCTGAATACTGTATACTGGGTAGAATTCATAGGTGGTAGTATAAAACCATTCACCATAAGCAAAAACCAGTATCCCAAAACCCAGAACAGATAAGATAGTAAGTCCCTGCGATCAATGGGAATGATCTATACATACTACTATAAACTATAGAAACTAACAACTGTATCTTATCCCAGCTAGGAAGTGTAAAATAGATAGATATAAAAAGATAAATAGAATATAAATAGCATATTCTATGTTGCTACATTAATCCTCAAAATGACATGTGCATGGACAGTTACAAACATAATTATTTTCCATGCTCTAACCTTCCATAAGGATTAACCGTATCTAACACTGGTTCTTTCTCTCAAGATGTGTGCAAGCCTTTATGTCTGCTGCTCGGTCATTTTCAGATTACTCCTAACCAAGATAAGAGAGCTCTTGAGGGGTCCTAATTACCCAGAGGACTTTAAAGTATTTTTTAGTCAAGAGAAATGTGATGAATCATTTTATTCTCGTTTTCTCGAGTAGGCGTTAAAACTACTATATTTCTACTTTGATCTGTTTCATAAAGGATAAGGCCGGCATCATTTTATATCATAATTTTATTGTCAATTTAGTTTATAAATAGGCTGAAACTGACAATATTTGTGTCCCCTTCTGACAAGCATCGTTGATCTAGCCAATGCCAGATGTCGCTCATATCTGGAAGTCATAGAATTCCATTGTCCAAACCACTATTAGTCATGGAGCTGCACTGTTACTTTAGTCAACGTAATTAGTCATTACGCTAAATAAGTGTAGTTTTTCTTGAAGCAACTTGAAATGAAAGCGATTCCCTTTCTTTCTTTCTTTAAATAATATATATATATATATATATATACACTGTACATTTACAGTGTGCTTTAAAAAAAATGCTAATTTGCTATTATTGAAGTGGGTAGAGAGTGAACAGTATAAGTTTTATACAGTAATTACCACATCAGGTGTGCTGTTGATTGTTACTCCATTGCCAGAGCTCAGTGTCTCCTCGCGTGTTTGCACTCTGAGGTAGAGGACATGGGCGGGAGCATTTGACATCAATCACGTGTGATGTTGCAGGGCCATAGTGTTAAGCAGCCGGCAGATGTGCAATCGTAGCTCCCAAGTGGTAGTGCAGCGAATGTCCCGATGGAGGAGGGAGGGAACGCTCTAAACAGGGGAAAGGAACCGCTGCGGTTGCTAGGCAGCCAAGCTGTGGAAAGCATATGTGTTTTAGGGCTGTGTTCTTCCATTCCCTCTGCCCATCGTGCAGTGCTGCTGGCGGCCAGAGGGGGCAGCCACACAGCACGCTCTGTGCCCCTCTCCTTCCCTTCCAACTACCTACAGAGGAAAAACCCCAGGGCGGCCCAAATAATCCTTTTTAATACCCTTCGGTGCTTGATTTCTTGATCTCTGATTGGATGGCAAGGTTTCTGCTGTCCCAAGAAGGTGATTGGACCGGCCTGCCGTGCAGTGAGTGCATGTCAACTTCATCTTCGGGGGAGCTTCTTTTGCATAATGACCCATGAGGAGGCTGGGCAGAGTCCCAGTGTATGCTTGCAAAAACATCTGATGATGCACCGCAACAGAGCTGGGAGGACGGACCAGGGGGATGCCAGAGGCTGACAGAACCTCATGTGACCTTGCCAGCTTCAATCATGGCTGCTCATCAGTGTTGGAGAGGGGTGGCTGGCTGCCTGTAATGGGTAACACAGTGCTATAAAGGTGTATTGACAGCATTCTCTGTGACGGGGGGGGGGGGGGGGGAATGGACAGACCAATTATTATTAAGTAATATAAAAGGCATCGTTTATAGGGGAGCGCGGCG